>JAANSO010000800.1:0-22977 GCA_036507315.1 Lepidocyrtus fimetarius
ATATTTTACATTAGGTGTTTTCTAGTCCAGATAAAGGTTTTCAGAAAGTTTTAGCCAAATCTGAGAAAATAGGGTCGTGTCCTTCCATCGTAAGTCAAATGAAGAAGATATTAATGCGATCACATTGTTCAAAAAACCTGACTGCTTTCAAAGACTTCCTTTAGTATTACCTCAAATTAGTGAGGCTGAGCCCGTTTTTAAATTATGAAATGTTGCACCAATAAATGCAGTAAAATAATTATCATGTTAGAATGCATATTTGTTTAGCTCTAACAGCTCTTCATTGATAATAATGTATCAAGTTTTAATATTTAAAGGTAACTTTTAGCTAACTATTTAATTAATTAAGCTATTGAATGTATTTTGTTGTCTTTTCTATACCTTTTTTGTGAACTTGTTTGTATAGCCAAGCCCTTTAATAAACGTATAAAATGCTTTCATTTTTGGTAAGATTTAGAAATCAAGGCAAGCGGAATTGTAATTTGGGGTCAATTGTTTTTGGACAATTCATAAATAATTTCAAAGTTAACCAAAGATATTTTTATGAACGAATAACTTCTGGGTTTCAATAAATATTTTCCTTATTACTTATTATTAGAATATCCAAAATTTTGGAAATTATAACTACTCCAAAGTAAACTTTTACCATAGTTCATAGCGATGACTTTTGCTTTTATTAAGATAGTTAAACGACGGAAACCTTGACTGATCTTGAAATAAAATCGTATGAGGACAAAAATGAAATGATGTAGTACAACTTAATTATTTAACAGGAAGAAGTTCTATTCTTTTGCTATCAAATTACATTTTTGATAGCGGCTATGCACATATGAAGTAAGTACCCTGGCTTTTCATTTCAACCCTTTTTATCAATAAAATACTTAAAATTTAGTAGTTTAGTTTAAGACCTGGTTAGATAACAATATAAAACTTAATGTTTAAATGCGGATGGTTGTTTTTAATCATTAAGCCGAAACGAAGAAAATATTAATCTAAAATATCTAAATGCGATTACATTAAATTATTTGCTCGTGAAAGTTTTGAATACTCTGCTATTATTTGACTTTTGTATTTTTCAATGCTGGTCAGCTTAATTTTTCGTATAAATAGTTTACTTTTAAAGTTGTTCTTATTAATTTCTGTTTAAAAATTGTCCTTCGTAAAAAACTGCATGAAAACGCAATATTTATTGTTAAAATTGAAGAAATTAAAGTTTTGATGAAGTTTTTATTGCATGTAATTACTATCGATTTACTTCTTTTAAAATGAAACCTTTAAACTAAGCAAAATCGTATACGAATGCAAAAATATTATCAACAAACCAATGCGACCAAGAACTAAGATTTGTAATTATAATTAAATCAATTACTAATTTAATAATAGTAAAGTAATTAATTCTTAGCTGGCGGCCGTCGATGTTCCTTCTCCGGATAAACAGTAACATCCAGGTTACTAACGAACGGAAAGTTACAGCATCCTGTATAATTGGCCTGGATAATACGAACAATGAAATTATAGTAAAATAAAAAGAATCATGTTAAAATCATGAGAGAAAATACGTTCAAATTTATTACTCACATTTCCCAGGATGTTGTCTTTCAGAATTTCCATGTGTATTGGGGCAATGATAAGTTTGACTTCCCTCAACCAAAGTTCCTTCAACTGCGGTCAGTAACTGCGGGGGAATCCATCCAGAAAATATACCTGCAAATTAAAAAGAAAATTATAAAATCAGTATTTTTTATGATGATCGGCAACGGAAATGAATTAAATATAAAATCTTGTTAATAATTAGCCCTACCATAATTGTCCAGATGAAACTGTGCGTATCACTGAAGTCATAGTGGTTGAAATTGCGTCAGGAAAGAATTTGTGAACCATTCTTCATGTGATTAACAACCCTTGTCAGTCCTTCGCTCCGATGAAACCAATGAATCCTGAAAAGGAAAAGAAGACCGTTGCAATAAAAACCAAATTAATGGAAATTATACGAGTAATCTATGTTATTAGGGATGCTAAAAGTTTTTAAAATTTACTTTTTTTGTGGATGTGACCAGTCCTTCTGAAGTACTCCTCCGTTTATATAATCCAGCCAAATCTGTGAATAGAAACTCCCTGTGAAATATCAATATTATTATAGTTGAGTTAAATTAAATGGAGGTAAAGTTTAAGCACTAAACTTGAAACAAATCTTTTAAAAAACTTACCTGTAGCTCCTCCAGTCCCAGACAACTCTCCAGAGGGTGACGCTCTTCTCCTAAACCCGTCCTACTTGGCTTGGTGCCAGTTCTGGATAGGTGTCCTTGTGGGCCCCATAACAGGGCAAGCCAATTGTCACCGTCTGATCCTTTTAACCCCAACGGAAATAAACAAGAAATTTGATTGGTTATTTTTTAATAAACTTTCATTCTAATACATTTAACGTTAGGTCGGGGCAAGCAGTTAAAATAATTGCCAAAATGTTTAAAAGTTAAAATAATTGAAATCTTACCTCATTGTCTTGCCTCCTTCGTTAATTAAAAATTTAAATCCTTTATAAATTCATTAATTTTGTTCGACTTAAGTTAAATAACATCTTCCTTGATAAACTACTCACTTAAATAAATAAATATAACTGCATATTTAATAAATAATAATTACTTCTGAATTTAAAAAATTGCCTGGCACAATGAACGGAGAAACGGAATGAAAGGAGAATGCTTAATGTGAGCGTGGCAGTGGAGAGAAATTGACTTGGATTGACTGGGCCATAAGCGTAATTTTCATGCGGTTATCGGCTAAGTGCGCTAAAAATCGGGAAATAAACATTGGAATGTATTGAAGTGAAGAAAAAGAGTTGACAGATTTAGCCGATTTTAAAAAAAGTAATGAATAGTGACTGGGCTGCAGCATTGCCAATATGTTTTATGTACAAAGCTTACTTTCTTTGGCTTTTTGCACTAGGAAACGATGATATGATATGATGATTTGATAAATAAGAGGATAGCAAAGTTTTTGCCAATTTCTTGTGTTTCAATCAATCAATAAGAAAGTTATGCTTTGATGATAGTTGACGGTGATGATTTTTTAACGTGGAAAGGTTACAGATAAAAAGCTAAGATAGGCAAGTTAAAGACGATGATATTACATGAGATAGCTATATAGCTTGATAAAAACCTGACAGCGTTGCATTTAGCCCAGCTTGAAGTCTTTCTCGTCAACCGTTACCTACCAATTAGGTTGTTAAACGTAGCATTTTCTGGCTTCTCCGCATTTCCTGGAAAAACAAACAATGACATGAATTGCCCATCACTTACAAAGTATTCACATTACAAATCTTGTATGCTTTCATTCTACAATAAACTTTTTGTATGAATGCTCCCAATTTTTTCTTTTTCTAGCTAGTTTTGGCTATTTACGATAAGTAAAAGGATAAAACAATGGAATGAGTTAAGATGAACCAAATGTTTTTAAATAAGTAAGTGATGAGCAGCGAGTTGGATGCTGTAAATACTTTCCTTCTTCACAAAGGTTTCTTGGATGGAGCTCTGTTGAAGCAAAGTAAACTTGCTAATTTTTTTCCTGTATCAATAAGAATGTACAATGCTTGCAAAATTATGCTTGAACGTTGATGATTTTCAATGTGGAATGGTTAAGAAGAAGGAAAATGATGATTTGATGATGATTTAAAATTTGACTATGCAAAAGCTTGGCTGTCTGCTTTTCTTTTTTCGACCGTTACCGTTAAAATGACTTGGCTTAGATGGCTTTTCTGTAGTACTCCTCAGCTTTCTCCAAATCAACCAAGAAACGACTTCCGCTCGTGGAAATTCCCTTTCAATTAAACAATCACAAAAGTCAAAATAGAAATAAACTGGGTCAATATAAAACTATTTTCTTACACGTTCGTGCATCTTTTCAAGTTTGTGAAGAGCTTTTTGATAGTCCCCTAAATCTTCTAGGAGTTTTCTCCCAGTTAACTTCAGCTCTTGGGGGTGACAGTTACGAAATAAATAAAAGTCTGCGAGGGACACCGTGATTTCCGGAATACGTTGCGTGCCATGCGAATTTAAAGAGATTTTTGCAGCTTCAAGAGCATCCCTGAAAGAAAAACTTAAAATAGTATTTACAGTAGAAGAGAAAGTTTTAAAGGACGTACTCAAAAGCTTCGACGCATTTTGCGAGGGCTTCAGGGGGTGGCCTGCCATTACCAGAACAGAAAAACTTCTAATTCCGGTAATTCTACCAGAATAAGAAACTGGCCGAATATGAAGTCCGAATAGTGAAATAATAACGTTTATAGGAATGAAAGCTCTTTCGCAAAAAGAGTAAATGAATGGAATTCGTTTGTTTCACCTTAGAATACCAATTGTGACAGTGAAATAAGTCCTTGAAAAACATTTTTTGCAAATGAAGGGGGAAATGTATTTTGATGAAATCTTAAAATTTTAAAAATAATGATTTTTATTCTATAAAAAAATCAGCAGACCAAACGCAATTTTCCCATGTTCACAACAATCTAGCTTAGCATAATATTGGCAAATACTGTTGCAAATTACTGGCCAGATTAAAAATAAAAGTATTTTAAAACTGAAATTGCAAATCACAAGTGAACGACTAACTTATAAGTTCTGCACGATAATCGTTTGTCAAAGCACAATACAATTTTGTTTTTAGGGCAACATTTCACTGTCACAATTGGTATTCTAAGGTGAAACAAACGAATTCCATTCATTTACTCTTTTTGCGAAAGAGCTTTCATGCCTATAAACGTTATTGTTTCACTATTCGGATTTCTTATTCGGTCAGTTTCTTATTCTGGTAGAATTACCGGAATAAGGAATTATTCTGTTCTGGTAATGGCAGGCCGCCGCTTCAGGGTTGAATTTATGCGAGGGGAGGTCATCCTTCAAGAAAAGGACCATGTCTAGCTTTTTCAAAGCCAGATCTGGAGATAGACTGTGGGCCTTGAAGCAATATTTTTGTTCTTCGGAGCATGGTCTCCTGTAAACTCCAGAGAAAGACCCTCGGGCCCTGACTGGCGTAGTTCCCAGTATGCATAATGGTTCCAGATGTAGCAGTCTCCGTCAAGTTCGACAGCCTGCAGAATAAAATCGTTAAAATTAAATACATTTCCCACTTTGAGACACAGAAATGAGTTAATTTTATCTTTTTACTCGCTTTTAAATACTTCCCAACAGCTATTTCCTTTCGGATGTGGAGTGCAGAGGCCAAACGCCATTTGAAGAACTCAATTGCAGCTAAAAACGAATTGATTTGCTTTATCACTGCAAAATCCTGCCATGTTTTGATAACCTTTTGCTTATCCTTTGCAAGCTTCGCAGCTTCTCTCTGAGCTTTCCTCCAAAACTCTGATTTGAATGGAGTCTGCCTCCAAACAGTATTTAATTGTGTCCAAGTAGCCCCTTCTGCTTTCAACTTCACTTCCGTCAAATTCACTTAAAATCCTCTCAACCTCTTCCAATTCTTTCCGAGCTTCAGCAAAATCGTTAAGATACGTATGAAACGCCACTTGGTTCAGTTTCTTCTCGACAAGGCCAAAAAT
This sequence comes from Lepidocyrtus fimetarius, assembly GCA_036507315.1. NCBI lineage: Eukaryota > Metazoa > Arthropoda > Collembola > Entomobryomorpha > Entomobryidae > Lepidocyrtus > Lepidocyrtus fimetarius. Next base: position 5,546 of record JAANSO010000800.1, read on the forward strand.
TGTGTGCATTTCTTTGCAATCTCCAGAGTTATCTAGCAAAATAGAGTTTAAAAATTGCTCTAATTTTTCTACCGCTTAATTTTCCATTTCCTAAACTAGAGAATCCAACTTAAATGGGACTCGGTTATTTTCAATTTTAACTTGAATTTGTAAGCCATTTTCCAACGAGTATTAAGGTTAAGTACACAATTCTAATCTGTTTCTCAAGAACTAGAAAGTGGATGTGCTGATCAAATCATTGCAGAGAGATTGTAATTGTAAGCTGTCTAAATAGACTTTACATAATGAGTCGAGTCACCCTAGTTTATATTTTGAGCAGTCACTCTCCCTTCTATCAAAGATGGCGTAATTAAAAATGGAAGGAAACGAAAGCTCATCGCCTAATGCTTAATGTTGATGATTTTCAATGTGGAATGGTTAAGAAGAATGATGATTTGATGATGATTTAAGATTCAACTAATGCCATTTCTTGGACAACCAGATTTTGCTTATATCGTTAGTTAGTGTGGGGTATCATTTCTATACGAATGCTCTCTTATAATAAAAGTAAATAAAATGTGTACACACAAAACAGAGTTCTTTTACTGACTCCCCACGATGTAAAGTGGACAAAGCGATTTGCTATGAAGCTCCACCCACGAAATCTGCTTGTTTTTAACTAGGATTGTACAAGGGGCTATGTTTTCATTAATTAATATAGTATTTAGCTCACAAGTCAACTTCATTCGAATTAATTAACAAAGCTTATTTATTCTGTTTTCTTGTTATTCAATGCATACCTTCCCTTAATACAGCTTTAAAATGTGTGGCAGACTTAAATGAAAGTTGAAGCTTAATTCCTGTCAGTTTATGAAATGTGAGATTTTTTGAAACGACGCAATGAATTAGCTCGCGAAAAGAGTTCAATTTACTATAAAAATAATTGGATTTACACAAGCAAAATATATTCAACCTTGACATTGGAATCCAATGACAATGAGTTTTCTTCGATTTTTCGTTCTCCTTAATTGCGGTAAGTTAATTAAGTAGTAATTAAGTTATTATAAATTTTCTTGTGAATAGAAAAGGTTTAAAATAATTAATTTTTGCAGTGCTTGACGTGTTGGGAATATTTGGCGGAGAAATGGCAAAAAATGGTGAGTTTCCTCATCAAGTTCAAGTGCTTATCGATGGGATTAACACGTGCGGAGGGTCTATTATTTCCCGAAATCACTTGTTAACGGCTGCCCACTGCTTGGAAAACGAGTGGCGACCCAACGGTCGGGAGATGGATTTGGTTGGGCGGGTGAGTGTGATTGCTGGAACAAACCAGCTAACACATTTAGTGCATCCAAATCTGGAAAAAACGGTGCAAGTTAGAATGTTAGCGGATTACTTTCTCTATCCAAAATATGATACGGAAGTTGATAACGACATTGGGATTTTGCTCCTGAGAAATCCCTTTACATGGACAAAGAGAGTGGCGCCAATTAAAGTTATCGAACCTCATCAACAGATCTACCCCGATGTCACTGTGGCTGGGTGGGGAGGATCTGGAAACTATGAAACGAATGAGGCAAAAGTTTCTTTGAAGAAAGTGACAGAAACTTTTATTTACAGGGAAGATTGTGCCAATTTTTATTTTAGGCAGTATGGAGCTCATCCAACAAATTTGCTTTTAAATGGATTGTATTGCGGAAAGACTCAACTTGGTCAGGGAACTTGTCAGGTTAGTTTTTAAACAGAAAGTTTGATGAAGGTTGGGATTTAATGCTTTTTTTAATAGGGTGACAGCGGAAGTGGAGTTGTATGCAGTGTTGCAACAGACTCGGTTTATTTAGACGATTTCCAAGCAAAAGAGGTTCTTTGTGCGGTCACTGTCCGTGCAGAAAAAGTAGAGTGTGGCCGACATTTCCTAAACCATTTTTTGGACTTGTCATCACATTTAAAGTGGATTGAAGAAATAATAAAAACTCCGAAGTTTGGAAGTGAAAAGTTAGCCAAAAATTTATTTGATTTAGTTTTTTCTAACTGATTGACTAAGGCTTGTGATTATTTTTAATTTAAAGTGTCAGGGAAAGTTTCCCAATGAAATGCGACGAAAACCATTTCTTCTGTCCGTCCAACCGCTCCTGTATCGAGAGGGCCAAGTTGTGTGATGGGATGAGGGACTGTGCTCTGGGGGAAGATGAAGCAAATTGCTTTCCAGGGGGTGAAAGTTGTACTGATGAGGAATTCCGATGCAGTAATGGAAATTGTGTGGGGAAGGAGAAAAGATGCAATGGAAGGAATGACTGCCATGATTCTAAATATTCACCTTCAGACGAAAACAAATGCTTTGGGATGGAGGGCGATAAGAAGAACTGTTCTGAAGGAGCTCATGATTGTGGAGAGGGTGACCGTTGCATTCCTGTGAGCAACTTTTTGATTTATTCAATTGAAATTGATTACTTTTTTAAAATGAATTTGCATGTTTCTTAAGAAACGGTGGATATGTGATGGAATAAAAGATTGCGGGAATGAATCTGACGAGGAGATGTGCGCAGTTTGGGAAAGAATCCTGAAACAAACACTTTGGCAATGGATTTTCGCTATGGACACACTTTGGCAATTATGCTGTTCAGGTGAGAGTCTATTTCTTAATGATTGCTTCAAAAACTTTAAAAATTTGAATGCTATTTTTCTTGTTAAAAGGCTTCAAGGAAGCAAGGATATGCCACAGTCTTGCCACTTTGGACTGGTTTTAATGGGAGGCAGCTCAGAGATTTCGGTTGAGAAGACTTGAGAAAAAATATTTAATTTATGTTGTAGGTGTTGACTGTGTAAGATGTGTGTAGGATAACAATCCTTTCATTAATTTTATAAGTAATCTGATAAATCTACCTTAATTGATGTTTAATATTAAGGAGATAGACAAGAAGTTGAGTTTGAGTAATGAAATAGTAAATCAAAGGTTGGGAAAGGATTGACAAAGTTATGGGCAATCCTACGTGTTTGGTTCCGTTTCGCATCATTTTAGAATTTTTATATTAGATTTTTAGTTGTCAAACGACAATTACAATCATATCAAGTTTCATATTTGACAATGATTGATTATCAATCATTGCGTTTTCTTGGAAAGGGAATATATAGGACGTTATTGCTGTAATAATAATAATATTTGCGTTTATTGTCCATAAAGTAATTTAAGTAATGCACCCTTACCAGAAGGCTTCTTAAACACTAGACATTCTTTTATCTTTTTATTAGTAATTTAAACTTGTTCTTTTCAGTTTTCACAGAATAATTAAATTACAAATTTACAAATTAATATATTTTAAACATAGCATGAGTTAAAAATTACATTATTAATGGTTTCATCAATTATCTCATCATTGTTTATGTTTTGGTCACTGTAATTAAGCTGTTAATTAGGTATTATTATTATGTAAATTAACAATTCATTAGAAAATGCTGTATTTGTATCATTAAAGTGAAGTATATTTTCATTTAAACTCTTATTCAAGCATTTCTCACATATATCGATCATTAATTTGTCACCCTTAACCTCCGAGAAGTAAAGCATTTCATTAATGAGCACACTTGTCCAATTTGCAAGGAGCAGGCGAAATTAGTTGAAATCAGGAAGTCAACGCAGCTCCGGGTTTGTGAACAATGTGGAAAGTCTTTTAAAGACAACGTTAAGCTCCAGCAGGATCGCATCTCCCATTTGGGGCCTCAGAACTGGGAATTTTGCTGCTAAGTCTGTTCCAAAAAGTGTCCAACAAATCAGAAATTGCAAGAGCATTTGCGAACTCACACGCAGGAAAAGCCTTTTCTTTGTGAGGTTTGCGGAAGTGCATATGCGCACCGACATAATTTAAGAATTCACGTGAATAACAAGCAACAAGACAAAATTGGCTAATAAGAATGGCGACAATAAGCGGAAGAGAGAACTCGTAACCACTGCAAATGAAGATAATTATAAACATTTGTATGGCCTGTAAAATATTATTTTTTTTGTAGAAATAAAAGAACAAAATAGAGAGTGTAGAAAAATAAACAGAAAGTTGTTTAAAACCAATGCATTTTATTATTATTATATTATTACGTTTTTATTTGCAGACCATTTATACATAACAAGTAAGGTACAATGATCCATAGTAAAAGAAAGGAAGAAAAACACAAGAAGTCAAAATATTATTTTACATTCAAAAAGGCTGTATACAAATCAAGATCATAGTCAGATTTGACATTGCAAATTAATAAATTTCTCCAGAACTTATATAATGATGAATCTAAGAAATCTCTTGAATTTATTATTGAATTTATCATTTATAATTGAACCACATGATGAAACGTATTTTGGCATTGAATAACATTGTAAGCTGTATTAAGAGGAGAGGGGTGACCTTGTGGGTGGTGTACTCTGGGTGAGTCGCTCCTATGCGTACTTAATCATAAAGGGAGTAGCAAAACTGGATTGATTAGACAGTAATGTACTTATCTTAGGCAAGTACATGCATTTAGTTCATCCTTTCATTTTACTCTCTTGAACCGCATTAAAATTATACATTATCATTATACAGCAGAAGGAAATCACAAAGAAAATTTCCCTTAAACTTACCAACCCCGCCGTGTTTACATAATCTCCTTCCTAGTTCATGGTTTTTCCGCTGTCGTCATTTTATTCCTACTCTAATGAAAACCTTTCTTGATCTTCATTAGCTTAAATAATTTGAAGAGAGATATTTCTTGCAAAATTACGGTTGGAGGTAAATAATTATAATTAATTGCAAATAATGGTTCTATTTTGTAAGCTAGTTATACCATTGAAATCTATGCTTTCATTAATAATAATTACAAGGTTATACTTGCTCATCTTTAGGTTAATTGGAATAAATAGTTACGACGTCTGAAGTTTGCTAAAATGGGCTATATCTACATGGATTTGCTCAAAAATGCAACTATCTCCTCAAGGAATTGTGTAAGTTAATTTTATAAAAATTAGTGCTTATGTGGCAGTTGATTTTTATTAAATTATAATAGGAATTCCACGAATATTACGCAATACTGGAGAAAACATGCAAGTTTATATCCTTTTACACTAGTAGTTTTGCAAGCCAACTTGAGAAGTTGCCAAAAGATTCCGAGAATGTGAGCAAAATGGCGAAGATAATTTCTGACATGGAAGCAGCAGTCGCGAAGGGAAATGTTTGCAGGTAATACTTTACCTTTACTGAACTGTTAAAAGAACAATTTTCATTAAAACATTTATTTCAATTTTTGAAAGGGTGGGGCTCATCTATTTTAAAAAGGAAAATGAGCAAGTCTTCCCCAAAGTCTATATTGAAAAGGATTTCTATGAATTTATTTCCGACAACTTTACAAAGCCAGTTCTTCTCTTCAAAGGAACCCTGAAATTAAAAAGTGGCTCAAGTTTTTCCTCTTCTTTAAAATCTAGGCGGGTTTACAAGTCCTACAACTTTTCAAACGGTATGCAAAACAGTACTTTTTAAGAATTAAAATTAAACACAGATTGACGAAATGATTCAAAAACGTGCGATGCGATCACTTGATTTTAGATATGCAATCTTTCACACTTACCAAGCCGTTCCCCTTTGAAATGGTTGAGCCGGCCAAGGAATGCCGTTGGATTCTTAAATCATTTTCTTTGTCACTTAAGTGGGAGTTTGATACCGAAAGGGCTTTAAAACAAAGTTCCAATAAATTTTTACAAAATCTATTCGAAGACAATGAGGATAGCCCACCAAAAGACTTTGTACTTGTGGCTGCAAACGAAGCTGAAATATTTTTTCATGGATTTATTCTCGCAGGTTGAAGGGCATAAAAATAAGCATTTGTAGATTTAATGAATTACTTAATAATAATTAATGCACGGTTTAATTTTACAAGGTCAAAGTCCAGCCTTTGGAGCGATGGTCAACGGAGCAATGAAGGAAAGGGAGTGCAAGCGGATTGATTTGAAGATGTTTTGTGAGGAAACGTTAAACTTTTTTGTGCGCTATATTTACTGCCAAGCTGTGCCATTAAAAGATCTGGATTGCGCCACGGCCTTAGAGCTTTTCCGTCTTGGGCACATGTACCAACTTCCGGAAATGACAAAGAGCCTTTCAAAAATGATGCTAAAACAGGAAGTGGACTGGTTCTCGCCCGATTGCATTCTGGAGCTATACTTTCTCCTGCGGGATCTGAGCGACTTCAAGGATTTGGCTGATCACATGATGGATATCATGCTTAAGTACGTGAATATAAATTATTATTAGGTAACTAACAAATTCACAGTTAAAATCCGTTTAATTTTTTCAGGATTCCCAATAATTATCTGCGTCAATGTGAGCGATACAAGGAGTTGGAGCTGGAGGAGGCTAACGCGCTGATTTGGTTGTTTCTGGATAAACTCAAGGGTGAATAGATTCTAGCCAAGTCGTATATGATTTATCAAAAAATATTGTACATAGTAAATAATTCACCGTTTAATAGAGTTTGTATGCTGGCGTGGCAGTTTTCTTTTGTGTTTAGTAATTAAAATAATTAATTATAAGTAATTTTTCATTAGATTACATTTCTACTTCAACAATGAACTTTGGATAAAAAGAAAGTAAGCAAACAACAGATAATTGCCAATCACTGTATTTTTTGTTCTATCCTGCTCCATGTATTTGGCATTCAGTTTTGCTTACTTGTGTTCCTCTCGCTCGAGGGAAGAATATACTTTGTTAGCTATTTCTTAAATTTTATTTTTTAGCAAAGCTCCCAAACCATTGTACATGTTACTGCGGAACGTTGTAAAATATTAAGTTTATAAATATACTTTTTATAATTCAAGAGATAATTGCCTATATTTAGTAGTTAGCTATCGGCATAATTGTTACTATTATGTATTGACTTTTGACTAATTGTCGAATAAAATGTGTAAACTTATTTTTGTCTTATTTTGCTTTGATAATAAAATTGAGTTGAAGTTTTATAGCTTGCTTACTTCTTGTCAGTCTCTGGTAAAATATTTTTAAAAAATCAGATCATGTCTCTAGTTAATGATCAGTTATTTTTAAACACTTTTAATCTTATACGAAAAAGTTTAACCGAAATGATTTTATTGTAGGTTCAATACAAATTACTTCCTGTCTTTATTACCAACTTTAGCCAGTTATTGGTAGAATATCTAAAACTTTGGAAATTATAACTACTCCAACGTGCATTTGTGGAATTTATAATTTAAGACTGATTACACTTTTAATTACGCAGTGATTAGTTACTATTGTTAATTTATTTGAAAAATGGCGGGTTTAATGATATTTGATTAAATTTTAAAAGTTATTTGAAAGGAATTTCAAAGCTTCTGCGTTATAAACTTTGGAGTATTGTTAAAGACCTGCTGCAAACCTTAATAGATATTTAGTTAAAATAATTCATCTTCATTGGCTATAGAAGAATATATTTAAGACCTAAATCCTAACACATAATCTTATTAAAACCTTTTGTAATATTCACTTAATTAATAGCAAAGGTTCCATTAAATATTTGACTATTGTAAGTTTTAAAATTGCTTGATCTCTCTTTAATCTTATATTATAAGCCCGTGTAAGTGATTCGTGAACTGATGTTCATAGTATGTAGGAAACAAACTAACTCATCGTTAACGGTAGTACTCAATAAAATGCATTTAAAATTAAAAATCGCATAAAGGCACTAAGGCAGTACTCTGGACTTTCTGACAAGATTATTCTAACCGAAATTTAAAATAGCAGATAATTTTTTGCGTGCTTATTAGAAGCATATCAAAGAATAAAATACAAAAATTATAGATAAAAATATTATTTCGGAGTGGCGTACCTTACTGTTAAAGGACTATTCTGTTGTAAAACTATTAAAAATTCATACAACATCCATTTACTGTAAAAAATACCTGGAAAGTACGTTTTTTCATAGGGGTCCATAATGAAGCAAAAGGCTCTCCTTACTTATGAGCTTTGTTCAGTGAAAATGCGTCCGTTGAAATTGATTGATGGTCCCTCATAAAATTAATGAAATAATTAGAGATAAAAATAATATGGGCTCAGAAAGTATACTTATTAAAAGTATACCCTTTAAAACGTGTTTGGAATCATCCTTCAGATGGAGAAAGTTCTTTCTCCCTGACACTCCAGCTCCAGTGCGCAACTCGAACAAACTTTATTAAAAATGAAATAAAATTTATGGTCAACATTTTGCTTTCTTATTTTGTTTAATTCTAAAAACTTTAATGTAAGATCGGTTTAAATAGTTAAATAATTGGAACACATTTATTTTTATTCGAACTCACTTGCCTGATTCTGGTCCCCATAACATATTTTAATATCCTTTTAAATTCAATTTTTTAAAAATAGTGCAGAACTATATCTCCTTTTGACCAGTAATAAAATAATGAATATAACTCCCTTGATGAATTGCTTAAATATATAATTATTTACGAAATGGAAAATTAATTACTTTAATAAAAAATTGTGCCCTTGCTCAATGAACAACAAGACGAACGAAGGGAATAGTGGTTTGGGCTGCAACATCGCCATTACGTTCCATGTACAAAGCTTACTTCCTTTGGCTTTTGGCTGCACTAGGAAATGATGATATGATATGGTGAATTGATAAATAATAGGATAGCCAATTTTTTTATTGTGTTTCAATCAATCAATAAGAAAGTTATGCTTTGATGATAGTTGACAGTGATGATTTTTAACGTGGAAAGGTTACAGATTAAAAGTTAGGATAGGCAACTTAAAGACGATGATATTACATGAGTTAGCTTGATAAAACCTGACAGCGTTGCATTTAGCCCATCTTAAAGTCTTTCTCGTAATACCAATTAGGTTGCTAAACAGCATTTTCTGTCTTCTCCACATTTCCTGGAAAAACAAACAATGACATGAATTGCCCATCACTTACAAAGTATTCACATTACAAATCTTGTATGATTTCATTCTACAATAAACTTTGTGTATATGAATGCTCCCACGATAAGTAAAATGGGTAAAACAATGTAATGAGATGAAGGAAGATGAACAAAATACTTTTAAATAAAGGAAGGAATGGTGAGGTGAGTTGGATGCTACAGTCTTGTAAATAATTTCCTTCTTTTATAAAGCTTATTTGCTTGGAAGGATGTTGATGTGATTTGTTGAAGTGAAGGATAAAAAGTTTCCAATTTCTTCCTTTATCAATAAGAATGTACAATGCTTGAAAGTTTATGATTTTCAATGTGGAATGGTTAACAAAAAGGAAAATGATGATGTAAGATATGACTACGCAAGGGCTTTGCTGTCTGTTTTTCTTTCTTGACCGTTACCGTTAAAACAAAGCTCTTTTTATGATAATTTTTAAGTTAAACTTGTGCAGTTTGGCTTGCAATGAACCAAGCTTACTAAATTGAATGTCAAAATATGAATTTTATAATAATCTTTTATTAAACTAGTAAAAAGCAACTTCTTTTGGAATATCAGGGCAATATAGAACAAATATAATTAAAAGATTAGTAAAAGTTAATTGTGCATGATTTTAATGGAACTTTATAATAATAATTAATACATGAGTTTAATTTCACCCCGAATCGATTAATAATTATCTTCTCCAGTTGGAATCATTATCTGCGGTTCTTATTTGACCTTGAAATTGCATCATGGAAGGAGTGCTGACGACGGACAGTTTCAAATCCTGAATAAAACATGCAACTTCTGTGAATTCTTTTGTCTCTGCGGCGAAAAGAGAATGCATTGTTTCCTCCAATTTCTTCAGAACTTCTTCAGCTTTTCCAATGTCAATCCTCCCTCCCTTCCCAAAGAAACCTGCGAATGAATCCTGTCAAAGAAATGTTCAACTGTGCGTGTATCCTTGTTACAGAAACTCTGAAGCTCTGATTTCAGAAATCTTACGCGAAGGTAGTCTGAATGATTTGGAAATCTAATCAAAGTCAGAATCCATGTTTTGCAGGCGTTTTCTTCCTTGTTGAGGACCCAAAGGGTGTGCCCCTTCTCAAATGAAAGGTGAACGGTGACCGAGTCCCTTTTGCAAGTTTTTAAAAACTCGTCGATCAAAGTAATTGTTTCTAAATGCTTTCCAATTCGACGAAAAAGGCGGAGACTGTCCTTTAAGCAAAGATAGCTTTGAGGGGATAAAAGCAAAGCTTTTCTGTAGTACTCTTCGGCTTTCTCCAGATCAATCCAGAAATAAATTCTGTTCATGGTAACTCCCTAAAAAATAAAAACTTTTAAACTAGAAACAAAATGGGGCAATTTGAAGTTGCCTTTTACGTGTTCGTGCATCTTTCCAAGTTTGTGAAGAGCTTTTGGATAGTCCCCCAAGTCTTCCAGCATTTTTCTCCCGGTTAACCTCAGCTCTTGGGAGAAACCATCACGGAATAAATAAAAATCCGCGAGGAGCACACTGATTTCCGGAATACGTTGTGTGTCAAGTAAATTTAAAGAGGTTTTTGCAGCTTCAAGAGCATCCCTGAAAGAAAAACTTAAAATAGTATTCAAAGACGTAGAATGGAAAGTTTTAAAGGACGTACTCAAAAGCTTTGACGCATTTTGCAAGGGCTCCAGAGGGGAGTTCATCCTTCAGCAAAAGGGCTATGTCTAGCTTTGTCAAAGCCAGATTTGGAGATAGGCAGTGGGCCTTGAAACAATATTTTTGTTCTTCTGGGCATGGTCTCCTGTAAGCCCCGGAGAAGGACCCTCGGGCCCTGTTCCGACGCAGTTCCCAGTATGCATAATGGTTCCAGATGTAGCAGTCTCCGTCAAGTTCGACAGCCTGCGGAATAAAATCTTTGAAATTAAATACATTTCTTACTTTGAGACAAAGAAATGTCTTTATTTTATTTTTTACTCACTTTCAAATACTTTCCAACAGCTACTTCCTTCCGGGTGTGGAGTGCAGAGGCCAATCGCCCTTTGAAGAATTCAATGGCAGCTAAAAACGAATTGTTTTTCTTTATCACTGCGAAATCCTGCCATGCTTTGATAACCTTTTGCTTATCCTCCGCAAGCTTTGCAGCTTCCCGGTAGCTTTTCTTTGAGCTTTCCTCCAAAACTCTGATTTGAATGGAGGCTGCCTCCAAACAGTATTTAATTGCGTCCAGGTAGCCACTTTTGGTTTCAACTTCACTTCCGTCAAATCCACTTAAAATGCTCTCAACATCTTGCAATCCCTTCCGAGCTTCAAGAAATTCGTTAAGATACGTATGAAACGCCACTTGGTTCAGTTTCTTCGCAACAAGGCCAAAAATTGTGTGCGTTTCTTCGCAATCTGCGGAATCCAATAAAATAGAAGCTAAAAATTGCTCCAAACTTTCACATTTTTCTATCGCTGCGCTTTCCATTTTCGGAAGAAACTGAGGAATCCAATTTAAATGGGACTCGGTTATTATTCCATTTAATTTGAATTCGTATGCCATTTTCCCACAAGTTTTGAGGTTATATAAGCGTAAATCTGTTCCTCTTCAGCATTCCTCACTAACTAAATAGCGGATATGATGATCAAAGACATTTCAGAGAGGATGAAATTGTAAACTGTGGGATCTAAATAGACTTTTCATACTTGAGTTACTCGAGTTTATGTTTTGGGCAGTCACTCTACGTCAAAGCTGGCGTTATTAAAAACTGAAGGAAATGAAAGCTCAGCGACTTTTTCATCGCATTTGATTTTAACAGCACGATTGTGCTTATATCGTTAGTTTCATTTCAATACGAATGCTCTCCCCCTTCTTATCTCATAAAACTAAATAAAATGTGTACAAAAACAAAGTTCTTTGTAGTTAATGACTCATCATGATGTAAAGCGGACAAAGCGGATTTGCTTTAAAGCTCGATCCACGAAATGAAATCCGCTTGTTTTTAACTTGGATTGTATAAGGAGCTATGTTTTCATTAAGTATAAAGAATTTTACTCACAAGTCAACTTCATTCGAATTAACAAAGCTATCTTCATTTTTCTTGTTATTCAATGCCAATGCATACCTTCCAGTCACACAGCTTTTAAAATGCTTAGCAGACATAAATGATCAAAGTTGAACCTTAATCCCTTTCAGTTAATGAAATGTGGGATTTTTTGAGTTGACGCAATGAATAAGCTCGCGAAAAAAGAGTTAATATCGTTATTACTTAACAAAGAGTAAGATTTACACAAGAAAAGTAAGCAAATACATTTAACCTTGACACTGGAGTAGGACATAAGATGAGTTTTCTTCGATTTTCCGTTCTTTTGAATTGCGGTGAGTTTTTCTATCTTTTCCTGTTTACTTCTTGTGAATAAAACAAGTTAATAATTATTTTTGTAGTAATTGAAGCGCTCGGAATATTTGGCGGAGAGTTAGCAAAAAATGGCGAGTTTCCTCATCAAGTTCAAGTGCTTATCGATGGGATATACATCTGCGGAGGGTCTATTATTTCTCCGAATCACGTTTTAACAGCCGCCCACTGCTTGGAAAACGAGTGGCGACCCAACGGTCGGGAGGTGGATTTGATTGGGCGGGTCATTGTGATTGCTGGAACAAACAAATTGACTAGTTTAGTGCATTCAAATCTGGAACGGTCGGTGCAAGTGAGGATGTTGGCGGATTACTTTCTCTATCCCGAATATGACACGGAGGTTGATAATGACATTGGGATTTTGCTTCTGAGAAATCCTTTTCAGTTGACTGAGAGAGTGGCGCCAATTGAGCTTATCCAACCTCATCAACAGGTCTACACCGTTGTCACTGTGGCTGGGTGGGGAGAATCTGGAAACTATGAAACGGAGGAGGCGAAAGTCTCTTTGAAGAAAGTGAAAGAAACTTTTATTTCCAGCGAAGAATGTGCCAATTTTTATATTATGCATTATGGAAGTTATTCAAAACGTTTGATTTTAAATGGATTGTATTGCGGAAAGACTCAACTTGGTCAGGGAACTTGTCAGGTTAGTTTTTAAACAGAAAGTTTGATGAAGGTTGGGATTTAAAGTTTTATTTGAATTTTAAAGGGTGACAGCGGAAGTGGAGTTGTGTGCAGTGTTGCAACAGACTCGGTTTATTTAGATGATTCTCAAGCAAAAAAGGTTCTTTGTGCGGTCACGGTCCGTGCAGAAAAAATAGAGTGTGGGCGAAATTTCCTAAACCATTTTTCGGACTTGTCACCACATTTAAAGTGGATTGAAAAAACCATAAAAACTTCGGAGTTTGGGAGAGAAAAGTTAGCTAAAAATTTATTTATTTAGTTTCTTTCTAAGTAATTGACTAACGCTTGTGAATATTTTTAATTTAAAGTGTCAGGGAAAGTTTCCCGATGAAATGTGACACAAACCATTTCTTCTGTCCGTCCAACCACTCCTGTACCGAGAGGGCCAAGTTGTGTGATGGAAGGAGGGACTGTGCCTTGGGGGAAGATGAAGCAAATTGCTTTCCAAGGGGTAAAAGTTGTACTGATGAGGAATTCCGTTGCAGTAATGGACGTTGTGTTGGGAGGAAAGAAAGGTGTAATGGAAGGAATGACTGCCAAGACTCGGAATATTCACCTTCAGATGAAGACAAATGCTTTGGGGTGGAGGGCGATAAGAACTGTTCGAAAGGAGCTCATGATTGTGGGAAGGGTGACCGTTGCATTCCTGTGAGCTTATTTTTAAGATGAATTATATATTCTAGTAACATAAATTAAAAGAATGCATATGTGTTTCTTAAGGAACGGTGGAAATGTGATGGAATAAAAGATTGCGGGAATGGATCTGACGAGGAGATGTGCACAGTTTGGGAAAGAATTCTGAAGCAAACACTTTGGCAATGGGTGAGCTTCATTGGGTACATTTGCATGGCTATTTTTAATATTGACACACTTTGGCAAGTATGCTGTTCAGGTGAGAGTTTATTTCTTAATGAATACTTTAGAATCTTTAAAAATTGGACTACAAAATTATTTTTCTTGTTAAAAGGCTTCAAGGAAGCAAGGATATGCCACAGGCTTGCTACTTTGGACTGGTTTTAATAGGGAGCAGCTCAGAGATTTCCATTAAGAAGAAATTCAGAGAAAAAACTTTATTTTATTTGTGTTGGAAGGAGTTAACTGTCTAGGATGTGAATAGGATAAAAATCCTTTCAATAAATCTATATCTAATCGTAAGTAATCTGTTAAATCTATCTTAATTGTTTTAATATTAAAGAGGAAAACAAAGAGATGGACAAGAAGTTGACTTTGAGCAATGAAATAGTAAATTAAAGGTTGTGAAAGGATTAGCAAAGTTAAGGGCAAACTGAGGTGTTTGGGTCTGTTTTGCAATTTAGAATTTTTAATTAGATTTTTATATACCAAACGACATTTACAATCATAACATGCTTCATAGAGATAATTAACTAATTGCAACGGTCTGAGCGAGTATGTAATTTGCTAAACAAGCAACCTTTCTGATTTCTTAGTTTTTAAAGCGTACATTTTTTTATTTCACCTCAAAACTATGTTTTATTATTCACAATATGTATTAATACCGAACAAAAATAATAGAGAGAAAATTTTGTATGTAAACTAATCGTAAGGTAAATATTAGTACTGGTGGTAGTATTACAAATAGTTGTACTAAGAAGACAATGTACAAGACACAATCACCATGACTCTTCATCATCGTTCCAAACGTTCGCCTTATCATTTCCACAGGAATTGGTAATACCTCGGTTATTCAACGGCACAACATTGAAAAACTTCATTATCTCATCAATCATTTTCTCACTCATTCTCCCTTTCGCTTCTCCTAAATAGTCCAACGGAGTCCATCCCAGGTTGTCCTTAACAAACTCGGATGCACCGCTTTGTACTAGAGCTTCCACAACATTGCGAGTCCCCCATTCAGAGGCATTCATCAAGGCGTAATGAAGTGGAGTTCTCCCTTCTGCATCTATTATTAGATTAACATCAATCAAATCTCGTCCTCGATACACAAAATGTGAAATAGCTTTAGCATTGCCACCACATGCAGCCCAGTGTAGCAAGCTTCGCTGATTATCATCCACAGCTTTGAAATTTGCTCCGGCAGCCACGAGACATTTAGCTTTCATAAATCCCCTATGCTGGTTTTTGTCGTCCATTGTATAATGAAGAAGACTTTTTCCAATTTCATCGACTATGTTCACTTTTAATTCCAGAGAAAGCATTCGCTGCAACGTTTCAACAGTTCCGGAACTGGCGACGATAAACAAAGCTCCATAAACTATGTACTCTAAGGATTTCCCATCAAACATATCCCAAAACTGGTTGTTTTGGTATTTAATGCCGTTACAGATAGTTTGGATTATTTCCATTGCCTTTGGATTGTTCGGTGATAAAGTGAGCCCGGTTTTTAGTTCTTGCAGGTATGTTCTAGCGGCCATAGATCCGTCCAAAGAATTCCAGCGTGCGGACCCAAAAAATTTTACCGATGTTAAATATATACGCTTAAAAGTCTTGCTGGACATTGATGGCATAATTTTTTCACATTTCACGCTACAGCTCTCATTTTCCATTTCGTTTTCTTTCATCAATCGGCAACCAATCAGTAAGCTCCCGTCTTTTTTAATGAAGTTCTTCACCTCAGACATTTCGAACTGACGGCACCCTTCCTTGAACAGTCCGTGGAATCCTTGTCGTTCTTGCAGAAATTCATCTACGCTTGTAAGATCTTGGGCAGCGTTTAACTTCAGTGGTTCATTCTTGCATTCATCGATCAGGGAGAACTCCATTTTTAAATTAGGTTTTGACAAGCTAGCATTGAAACGAGGCAAGAAAAGGGAGAGACACTTGAACGAGTCCTCCTTCACATTGCGAACGGCGACACAGAAAATATAACAGTTCTTCTCCGGTAACTCAACAATCACGGGTTTCCAAAACTGGAAGTTCCCAGATGCTGGCGGGATGTCAAATTTTTAAATTAGATTTTGACAAGCTAGCATTGAAACGAGGTAAGAAAAGGGAGAGACACTTGAACGAGTCCTCTTTCATATTGCGAACGGCGACACAGAAAATATAACAGTTCTTCTCCGGTAATTCAACAATCAGGGGTTTCCAAAACTGGAAGTTCCCAGATGCTGTCGGGACGTCTATATCTTTGCCAAAGCTAGGAATTTCCATCAGAATACTGTCATCTTTTGTTATTATGGCACCGTGAGCCAATTTAAAGTGGGCTACAGCGTCTTCGGCATTTCCATTATTGAACTGAAAGTTGCAGTCTTGCTCCATCAGCTTGCATAGGTTGATTGGATTGCCAAACCTATAATTATATAATAGAGAAATTAAAATTAACTAATTCGGATTCGTAATTAAATTATTTAATTTTAAAGAAAATGTTGATTATTAGTACTTCTTGTAATTAAAACGACATCCTTGTTCATGATCCTTCAACAGACCTGTTCGAGTCCTTTGTTTGTATCCATTTGATTTGAAAGTACAATCAACCTTGATGTATTCCTTGGCTTGGTTTTCAAAATGTCGGTTTCGAATTGGCTGTCCTACTTTGAATTTAAAGGGACATTGGGGACATTTGAGCAGTGCTTTATTGCTGTAGCAATTGGAACAAACCACGTGACCTTCGTTGCATTGATAGATCTCCTCCTTAGGAAGATAAAAGCAGACGGGACATAGTAAATGGTCTGGAACGTCGGCATCCACGTCAAGATAAGCAACCTTTGAAGCAGCCATTTCGTTATCCGGAAGTAATTCACTCCACCTAATTTCTGTACCACACCCGCTGGAAATAAAACAAAATAGTGTGAATAAATTAAAATGGTTAATTTTCGGGTAAATAATTGTTTAATTGTTACTCGAAAGTGTATTTTATAATGTGTAAATTCAATTTACACATTATAATTAGTTAGTTAGTTCTTTTATTGTTGACAGGTTATCAATTAATGTTACATAATTGGTTTTCATACCCTAACAGAAAATACAGCATAGAGATAACAAATTACATAAATTAGTTACATATACTGCTTGATTCATTAGGTATTCCAAAATAGAGTTGGTTAAATCATAAAACATGCCGTGTTATTATCTAGCATAAACCAATTACACATAAATCTTACCCCTGTCTTTTAATAATAATGCTATACATTTGTTAGTAAAGCTATTTAAACTATTTAAATCTTTTTCCTCAAAGCTTTTACAATACTTATTCCATGTAACTATCGTTGACCATTTTACTGAAGAGGTGTATAATTCACAAAATTTGTCTGGTACAATAAATCTTCTATTTCCTATTATTTTACTATAATTATACCAGTCAGAACAAAGGTCAGAATCTTTCTGTTTATAAACAAATTTTAGAAGAGCTAGGGTTCTCCTCTCTTCAAACGTCAGCAAATTTAATTTTTCCAGTAAATCGTTTATACAATAATTTAATTTGGTTCTAGATTGTCTTTTTCTTCTTAACATAGGATGATAATAATAAATTATAAAATTATTGACTTTCTTTTGTAGTGCTGTAAAAAA
>JAANSO010000801.1:0-22972 GCA_036507315.1 Lepidocyrtus fimetarius
AGTGGGATTATAGTAAGCATTGTGCAGGTTTAATGTTTTTTGAAATCAAGGCTTTGATCAGTACCGCTTAGTCACTATGATTTAATAAAACGTTTAATTTTGTTTATTTTCATTATCTTGCTTAAATTGCACAATATGATATTAATGGAATAAAATGGTATTAAAGTTGTTTTAAAGAGAACACAGGAACACTTAATCATACATCTCACAAGTACAACGATTTTGTTTTATTTTCAGCTTTTGCAGTTTTTTTAGTAAATTCCATCGATACGCATTACTGTTTGAAACCAAACAGACATTCCGCAATAATGTGCTTATTAAAACTTCTTGGTTTAGAAATGCTTTTATTATGCAAATCTCTTAGAATTTCCAAAAATACATACAACAACACATTTATACCTTCTTACAATTATACAATGTGCACGTATTATATGTTTTCTTAAATTGAAATCATAAATAAATTACAAAATGTTAGAACAAAACACCAGTGGAGGCTAAACCTTACAGATTCTATTTGGAAATTAATAAACTTTGGAAACTTCGTGTTTTTTGTTTGCAACTACTTCTGTGGAAGCATTTAAGGTTTTATGCTTACAGAAGGGCTTTTATTAGCATTAAATTCAACGTGCACTGCATATTAATTGTCATGTATTAATGAAAGGTTGTATTTCTGTAAATTTTGTAAAATGCTTCCTAACAACTTTCACCTATGTATATTACTGCAGCATAGTTAAAACTAGCTTGAACGCGGTGAAAGCAAAGTACAAGTTTTGTGTTGATAGTCTGTCTGTCTAAGGTTGTAGACTGACAAGTTGCAAGTGATAAAGGGAAATGGACTAGAATCCCGATATATATCACACAACAACCGCTAGTTCTTGCATAATCGTATTTGAGTTAACTTTTCTCTAAAATGACATTAAAATCAAATTGATCAAGCCAGTGGTAATATGATTTAAAAGCTTTTAAAAGCTTTTATTGTTGATAAGAATATTTTACCTGAACTTTCTTTTCGATATTTTGATTTTAAGTCCCTTTATGATTATTATGCTTCATTTATATGCAAAATTTAAGCTTTTTTAATGTCTAAAGTTGACATGTCGGGGCTAATTTAAATTTTTCTTTGAATAATCCCAATGGGGACATATAATGGTAAAATTAAATTATTATGAGAAATTTCAAAGCTGTGAGAAAAAGTTTCACACTTTAGCAACTTGATAATTGCTTATTTTATAACTTTATTTTTGTATTTGATAAACGTCGTAAAATTTTGCTGGTATGAAATTATAATAAATATAAGCATTTACTACATGACTTGCTATGAAAAAATAAAAAGTTTTTATATAGCTTTGTTTATCAATTTGAAACTTTGTTCCAGTGCTTTTATATTTTTTTCCTGAATAGCTTATATTATTATGTACAAAAATCTATTCATAACTCCAACAAAATCCCTCTTTTTATAAAATTAAACTATGTGGAGAAGAGGAAAATTCTAAACTATAGTTTGGATAATGTGTACTTGCTTGCCTAGAGTTAAAAAGTTGAAATTCCTTGATGAATAACAAATGACAATGAAATTATACTTTGGCTCTACCATTACATTTACTACTTTCACTGGAGGAGCACTTTAGAGCTCATAATAGTACTGTTCGGCTAATGTCTATTCAATTATTCTACAATAGAAAACTATCAGCATTATTCGGAAATTGTGTAGGAAAGAAACGTAGCAAAGGAATGAGGGAAAGTTTATTTTTAAAAGCATTTGATTTGCATAGTTGATGGTTGAAAAAGTCTTTAAAGTGCATACTATTATAATGAGAGAAAAGTTGCACTTTCATAATGCTATCCTTCCCTCTTCCTGTACTTTCGCGGTTTCATCAACTTTCCAATTTTGCTAACTAGTTCCTTCTTTTACTGTCCTAATACCCTTTTGCATTAAGTAAAAATAAACAAACAGTCTACAACTTTCTCTCTTTGTCACGACACAAAGAAGTTTTCCCCTCTCTCTCAAGCGGCAGCTACCACATCACCGAAGATAGAGGAAGTGGGAAAGAGAAACCAACTTAGCTCCTGCTACAATTACTAAGGCAAACAATGGCCTAATGTAAGTGCAGAAAAACCGGCTAGGACAAGGTGTTTTTTGAATACGGGAGTGGTGAATTGAAACTTTTTCCCTCGCAAAAAAGTTAAACTTTCCGACTGGGAATTAGGTGGGAAATGATGGGAATAAGTAACCTGGATACATTGAAAGCTTAAAAGGACGACAACGATGATAAAGCCTACATTGTTTTACTACGTGTGGCTTGATTTCCTTCGTTAAAAAATATACATGACAAGGGAAAAAGAAAGGTGTCGTAATTCTTTCCAACATAGTAGAAAAACATGTGGGTATAATACCGGAAGTTCCTAAACTAAAATATTTTCACTTTGCGCTAAATAAGAGAACAACTTAAATCCTAAAAGAAATAATTGGCTTGTCATAGCCATGCTAAAACTTTCATTTCTGTGAGCAATATGAACATCTACGGTTTTCTTTAGATGAGCATAAATAGCGAATTACTTGGTTTTGAATACTTTTATGTATCTTGCCGTAATTATGACACTATATTAATTCACAATGCTCATAATTTTAATTCTAAATAATCATAATGTAAGTACAACGGTACAACAATTGATTGACTCTATATATACTGATATTATTTAAAATCACTAAAAGGAGATCTTTTGATCTAGGCGATAGAGTAGATACGATGCTTTCAGCAATTCTAACGCTTTTTGCAATGGAAGCAATAACAGGAGTGATATTTCTACGAGAAAAATAAAGCCGATTGTCTTTCCCGCAGAATTTCTTAAAATGTATTTAAAATTAATGAACCTCGGAGAGAAGCCCACCTTCATCGTATGCATTTTTAAGTTCTCATGGGTTATGTATGATTTGAATTATGTATAACAAAGTTGGATATAATCCCCTTAAGCAGCAGTGGCATTTTATCAGGCAGTGTCACATGGCCATTTTAAGTATAAAGGCTCCAATGCTCTATGAAGGAAAAAAAACGAGAAAGGAAATAAAAATCAAGAGAATTTTTTCCCAGGATCGTATTAATAGCAAAAAATGAAATTAAATTTTACTACATCTTTTGAGAAGGGTAGCATAGTAGGGTAATAAATAATGCAATATTAGCACAAGTAAGAAGAAGACCTGTCTGGATAAGTAAACTAGGAAAGTCATGCTGGATTTTTGAACAAAATCTTATGAAATCACTAGTTTCACTTTGCTAACAGATTTCCTTTGATTTTATTCAAAAAGCTTTGAGGGCAATAAAGAAAAGTTAAAAGAACTTTGGCTAAATAATTTACATACCGCAAAAAGAATTCAACAAAGTTTTTCCAAGAACAAATAAGCAATCTTAAAGGAGAAGAGTTTTTTTAAAGGTTCATATTTTTATATTATTTTATAATTATTTTTTAGTATAAACCCATCAAATACAAGTTCCATAAACTAACCGTAAAATGTTTTTCATAGCTTTCTTGACCAATTATATTTGTGTAGATTCAAGATAGAAAATGACAGGTTAGATTTGTAGAATTTTTATTTAAAAAACCAAAAAGAAGTGTTAGTTCTTTAAATAAGGTGTATTTTTTAACACCCAAAATAACCCATTTTATTTCACCTTGACCTTTCAAGTTTCCAAACTTACAAAATATTTCAGTTACCTATTGCATCCGGTCTATTTTAATTGATTGCACAAATAAATTAAATACATTGCTGTGAGTGTAACACCAGGTACACCGCAACATCATAGCCAAAACTGTGAACGTATGTGCACGGTGTCGACAGTGATAACTTATCATCATCCCACTACTTATTTCCTAGTGCACGCTATTTCATTTCAAGGTAAAATCTAGGCTTAAATTGCTATGTTTTGAGGCATGTGTTCGACCTTTACATATTGTAAGGAAACATGTTGGAATCTACATAGACTGGGACCAGCACCAGAATTAATTTCAAACTGCCTACTTCTTCCTGCAGCACACAAACGCACTTTAAAATATCTTGAACGAGACCCATAAAAATATATTAGGCTTGTACAAAACTACAACGAGGACAATGGAAGTGAAGAATGTTCTGAAATGCAAAACAGGCTTTGCACTTGGACTCAACTGTGATTTCTCCTGCCCATTTCCTTACTCAACACAGGACTCCTTATGACCGTTGTTTGTGCTAATGACGATATTTCATCTCGTTTTTTTTAAGTCTTCGGCATTGGTTCCCCAAAAGTATAATTTTAAAAGAGCAATTTCACGTTTAGCAATTTTCTCAACTGTATGGAAATTGTATATTTATAGGCCGCAATAGCGCTAACATTCGAGAGTAGTGATGTGTAGCATTTCTTGGCACAAAGGACCTCAATATATATGGAGCCGTCCTGAGGAGACGAACCTTCTCTTCCACTAGCGAGCGCAGTTTAATGCTACTGCCAATATTTCACCAACATCATTATAAAAAATATACTGCATTGCATTTGCTCTTCCTTTCTTTAATTCTACCATAAAATATCTTCCGCCGATAGAATATATCTGTAAAATATTATTTTATAGGATAACCTAGCGATGCGCTACGATCATAGGGAGAAATGAATGAGCTTGCTGTGATCTTGATGATACTTCATGAAAATTATAGTTTATATTGCATTTGTTTGCAATAAAACTAAATATTTACATACCTCATCATCATGCAGATATTCATCTTAATTCATATTAGAAACACTGGAAATTGTTTTTGTAGAGTTATCTAGGTGTATTTGTGTAATCATTGTACTTTTTGACGCAAGTTCCTTTTCAAATTCTGAAGGAAAGTTTTCAAAATGGAAAACTATTTATCTGCACACACCATGCAAGGGGAGGAATGAATATGAATGAATTTATGCAAACTTGCAGTAGGCAGGGCACTTAAACACGTCTATTGGCTTTCTATCTTGATTATCATTAGTCTGCCAGAGATTCTAAGTTCGCTTTGAATATTGTTTGTTCCCTTCGTTTTCAAGTAATGTAAAAGTGCAGTATGAAAGATTCTATGTAATATAACAAGTCTTGATATTTAATATGAAGGAAACACAAATAAGTTCTGCTAAAACATCCTTATGCTGTTCCTATTTTAAGACCAGTTTCGTATCAAGAATCAAGGTTGTTTGTTCTTAATGACATGATATTATTGTGATCACGATTGTGTCTAGTTACGATGAGGAGGTAAACTGCAACTAAAAATATAAATTGGATTACTTTCACTGGTACTACTTTTGCTAGAAACATGCTAGTTATACCTGGCGATTCCCTCCTACACTCCACTTCTACTCCAGATCATACCCGGCTTCATTTTCTAATAATTTATTAAGATTTCATTAAATTATGAACTTGTCTGGTATAGGTATATATATTTTACGCATATTTATAAAATCAGGCATATGAATACGTGGATTGCACTATGTGGATGATAAAAAGCATTGTACTCTGTATCTTTGTCCGTAACGTCGTTTCTTCCTGAAATCTTTATCAACTCTAAAATAGTGATATTCTTTTTTCCTTATGTTCCTTCCTTGTTTATTATTCATGTAATTCGTGGAGATCCGCTGTATTTTCTGTTTGCAAAAGAGACAGAAAGAGGAACAAAACTTGTTTTTGATTTTCTCGCCGTGCTCCCAATTCTTTCGCTTTCATATCGTTCCCTCTCAAGCAAATAAATAGACGAAAGATGAAGGAAAACAGGTACATTAGCAAGAGAAAGTAAAAGTAGGGTTGCGGTGGAATAAATCTTTTAGAATAATAATGGCATTATTATTGAATCCATTGAAAATAAATATGGAAAGAAGTTGTGCTTACTTTTTTTGCCACACATCTGCCAAACTTTTATCCATGTATCGCTTCTACAAAATTGAAAAGTTGCATCTCATTGCAGCAAGCAATATCTGTCAGAAGAGCGCAAAAATATAAAAGCTTTCCAATGTAATAATGTAGTCGTTCATGTACCTGTAATATTATAGAGGAATAATAAATAATACTTTTTCCAGATTGAAAGTCATGCAGAATCCGTATGCTTGGTTTTTGAGAGTTTAGTAAACAAAGAACTTTTCTATGCCTTTTGGCAATTATTGTGATATGTGAGATTCGTTTGTTCATTCATTTGGCAGGATCTGGAAAAATAAACAAAAGCCCGCATGATAATTTGAGGTCGCCTCTCGTTCTTAATTTTGATTTGTTTTTGCTTCTATCTTATTTTGCATACTGGTTTCAACTTTATTTTTTGAGTTCTTACTGGAAAATCTACTTGGGAATAGTTTATTGAATCAAAATCAGCAGAATAAAGAAAAAGGAAATTAAGGTGAAAGAGTTTCATTTCACGAACTAAAATCAAGTAGGCTCTTTTCGAAATAAAGTCATTGAAAGTGAATAAAATATGTATTTATCTTTGTATACAGCCGATTCATAGAATAATAAACGACGGGGTGAAATAATAAGAGATTTTATTAAGACGGAAATGAAAGAAGTAAGGAAATGAGAAATGAAAAGAAGAACAAGAAAAGGAAATAAAATACAGTTGGAATCCATATCAAACGTTTTTTTCTTTGTGGAAAGTTTTGCTTTTTGGTACAAACATTGTGTGCGGTGAGGCAATGTAGAAAAGAGAATCCTCTTGACTGACTTGTACTGGCACAATTTTTCACCATTTAGTTTCTTTTTCCGTTCACTCTCCTCCACACTTTGAGGCAGGGAAAAAAGCTCTCCTTGGTTTTCAGTGACAATCATAGTGATGCCAATAGAATCTTATGCTTTTTAATTCAGCAATTGAAATAAGAAAGCGTAGTTATATTGCTGTCGCTACTAGTCCTGCTAGTAGAGGCATATACAAGAAAATGGAAGAGATTTCACTTCCAATTCCAAGAAACCACGCTCTCGCTTGCTCCCAGTGTGTGTTTCGTATCGTCTTCTCGGTCCCTTGCTTCGCTGCGCTCTGCCTCTTCAGTTTGTGTTGGCAAAGGTTTCCTCAATATACATTTCTCTGACTTTGTGGCTTGGCTTAGCCTTCCAACATTTTCTGGATGTCATTCATTCTCCCTGGTTTCATCTCATCATTATTATATTGAAATGCTTTATGGCTAATATAACTTATATATAAAATATATGTGAAATATACTTGTATTCCCCATCAGTAAATTATATCAGCATCAACGAAACATTACGGAATGCACCGCAATAGCTTTTTCTAATTGCTAATAAAACACTGACTTCACGATCAGTCAGATTTAAGATGCAGTTCTATATATATCTTCAGCTGACATTGACTAAAGAGCCAAAAAATAATCTTTTCAAATTCATTTTTACAGAAAAGTTTATAGAGATCATGGTCATGAGCAAAATTAATGGCCTAAGAATTTTTAGGCCATATTACTTTCTTATTTTTACAATTTGTTGCGCAAGAAAAATAACCTATTCAATTAAATCTTTATTCAGACTAAGGTCTACAAAATCTTTAAGAGCTCTAGCTAGGCACACAAAGTTTAGCAAACAGGACTAGAGTACCAACTTAATACAGGTATAGATTTGATTTGTCACCTCAGAGAAAAAAATAACTTTAAAAAGAACGCGTAGGAGACAGAATAATTTACCATGGTGACATATTTATTTACTCGACAACGGAGTTGATTGTCAGTAACGTTCTTGTACTGTGAAAGAAATGAAAGTTCTGTATAAAATGTATTATCACCCAAAAAGGAAAGCAGTTATGCAAAACTTTCAATTTTATTTTCAAAGCTGCTGTATTTATCTTATTATGTTAAGTAATGTCGGATAAAGAATTGAAAGTACTACAAGCTTATTTACTTTAACGGTTACCACATGCTTTATTTTTAGCATGCGATTCAAGTAGAGTGTGAGCTTAATTGTGATGTTGTTAGTTATATGTAATTTTTCGTAATATTATTGCAATACGGCGTTTGAGAAGTGCACGTGGATATTACAAATTTACAATGGTTCGTCGCCGTCAAATTTACTTAAGAAGGTTGATAATTATTTTTGTCTGGTCTCAAAATGTATGATTGATTGCCTTCAAAATTGCCATTGATAAATTGAAGTCTAGAACCTGTTTATGCAATCATTATAATAGTTTTTTTGCTTTTAAAGTGAAAACTTTTGGTAAAACTTCTAATTTTGGTAAACTACTTTGTCTATTAATTATATTTGGAACTGCACAACTGAATATGTCTTAAGAAAAATCATTGGACTTTTCAAGACGTAAATATTGAATGTGTAAAACGTGTAGATGCTCCCTTTCATTCTGTAACTATTGTCTTCTTCTACAGGTTTTTGCAAAGAAAAAGGCTACCACGCAAACAGATAAAGTAAGCCCGGTAGTGGTGATTTATGTTATTATTATTATCTAGCTACAGTTTTATAGCAGACCTCACAGTCTGTTGCAGTAATCATGCAGCTTTTTAGAACTTTTCGCTTTAGCTTATCAATATAAGTTATGTCTACCAACGTCGTTGACATTTAAGACACTATCATCATTATTTTACGATGCCATGTCGTACTTTTTACTTTATGTCCATGAAACGTCCACAACCCTTCATAAAATATCAAGGTAGTAACAAGGGTATCATTGAATGACTTTATTATAACAAAACGCTTTCAACAAAATACCCTTAAACGATAGCGCTATTACACTTTCATGTCAGGGAAACAAGGTGGAAACTATAGTAAAATGAAGGAAGAGTTATTTATGGAAAAGCAATAATTTGTTGTGTGTTGTACTAAAATGTTAACCTTTTATTAACTACTCTGTGGAAGCAAACAATCAAAAGCGAAGAATCCTTAGAAAACCCGCGGGGAACGCCTATTTAATGAATGATTATAAAAATATACAAACTACATTGTTCAACATGGCTACATTAACTCTTCACTGGATTTAATTAACAGAATAAAATCTTATTACGTGGAAAAAAGAGAAATTGGGAATAATTTACGAAACAAATTGTTAACCTGCGGGAAGAGAAAGGAAGTAATTAGCTTGGAAAATTACTACAAAAGCGCATAAACCTTTTGTCTTGTTTGTTTAGACTTGTGATTATTATTTTATAGTTGCTTAAATGCCTAATGTCGACTTCATCAGGTTATTTTACATTACTACCTGTGTATTTTTTAGAAGATATAATTTTTCAGTTTATTAATCCTAAATAAGAAAAAATTGCTATCAGAAGTGAGCTGTAAAATAATTATCGCTAGAATTACAGTTTTCATACTAACTTGCAATTAATTTTAACAATAAATTATTTTAAGGGTTTCACTTTCACAATTTCAAGTTACAATTTTCTTGAAACAAAACAACATCCGTCTATTTTAATGTTTCTGGACAAGTGGATGTGTGTGGTATGAGAAGTTGCATTTTTTGCCTTAGATTTGGGAGAAAGGACAGTTGGAACAAAAAATAAAACAGATGGATAAACAACAAAAAGAAACAGGTAAAGTGGAGCTTACAAGGAAATCTCACGTGGGATATATTTCAGGTAGGAGTGGGTAGAATAAGGCGGTTCTTCGCAGGAATGAGAAAAGAAAGGGGGAAAAAGGTTTGTCTCATCTGTCAGTTCTGGAAGGTGATTGCACTTTCTTATACGTTTTGGATTACAAAATATCAACAACAGTTTATACTATCTTTCTGAGTAACTATTAGAGGATGAGAAAACTTTTACTCTGATAGCTTAAACTATACCTGAAGGTTTAAAGAAATCTTGAATAATAATTAAACGAGCTAATTTTACAGGTTTAAAGAACTTGTTGAGCTTCTGGGGTTCTGATCCATTTTGCAAAAAATACCATAAAACACACCTTTTATTAGGCCACACATAATAAGACTGCTTTTTTGCATGTGCACTTTAAAGTGTGTCATTTTTGTGACAGACTGAGAAAATAAAATGAGATATTCAAGACATATCTTAATCTTGGGAATAATAAAACCGCGTGCAAAATATTGGCACACATTTCCTTAAAGAGAATCACTAGAATGGATTCCTTTGGGGTGGAATAGACAATGGATTTTATATTTTACAATTTATATCTGATTTTCTATTTTCCTCGTGAAAAGTGACTCTCAGAAACCCATCTTGCAATCCAAGTGTTTTTATTAATGCTTAACCAAGTCCATGCACATAGGGATTTTCTTTTATGAAAACATAAGGATATTAAGAAATTAAGCCTTTCTTTAGAAAACGTGCTGCTCTTTTTGGAAAATTTTAGGCATTTTACAAGCAAGCATAAAATTAAATGTATTACCTGAACAAGGAAATGGCATTGGGTACGATGGAATAAAGAGATTATGCGTTGTCAAAACCTCTTGGGTTTACTTAAAGGTTTCAGTTTAAGCGTTGAAAGAAAGTGAAGGAAAAAAACACAACGGGCACAAGGATGATTTCATTATCAACAATCTCCTTATTTTCCATATCATCAGTTTGAGGTCATTTCTAATCAGATGGAAGAATTGTTACATCATGTCTATAGCACGAGGCAAAATATGAGGAATAAAATGTTAAAATATTTAAACTGACAAGATGGCTGCCATCTTTTAAAAACACGAAGAGAAGCCATTGAGCTTTAAAATCTACCACCGCAGCAATACTAAACATTTATTTCTACACTATATTTTGGAGAGCCTAAAGTGAAGAAAAGTAAATAAATAGAAAAGGCTGTGATCATCATCATCTTACTATCCATCTATTCATCAGATTCAAAACATAAATTTTCATAGATTTTTGTCCGTAAAAATATTCATATGGACAACGTGCTTGTATCCCACCAACTCCTTCAATCCCAGCAAATGCGTGACTAAACAAGGGAAAACTTTGTCCACAAACTACGTGCCGGGGTGAAATAGAAGACTGAATCAAATCGTTGTGTAAATAGCAACGTGGCAAGACCTATATAAACAACAGTTGGGACTAATTTTCTATGATTTCATGAAATGACTGTGTAGCTTATATAAATGAGTATATCTGAAATTAACATGCTTGGCTATATCCTTTTCATTCCCCATAGTCAAGTGTTTTGTATTCTTGTTTTACGTGTCGTCTTTCCTGTTGAAAAAATCTTATGCGGAAAGGGAGGAAGTTTTCTCCTAGGATCGTTTCCTTCTTCAGTTAAGAAGTGTTACGTGTGTTTTTGTTTTATTGACATTAAATCCTTCCTACTTAGTCTTTAGTTTTCAATAAAATTTAAAAAGTGTTTACTGAAAGTTATGATTTCGGTAAGGAGGAATCCGTGGAGCATGGCATAAACAGTTCTTTGATAAACATAAGTTTATTGATACAAATAGTATCAAATCTAAAGAAAACAAATGCAGTACAATATTATGAAACATAATTTAGTCCGTTAGGAACGGGTAGATACGAAAGAAGCAATTGTAAGTTTGTTAATACTTTCAGGTTTTGTTTCTGTACAATAGTCTTTTTCATTCTCCTTCATAGCAAACAAAACCTGTCTTGACAATACTATTGTCCTTGAGAAAGCTTTTTTAATTCAAAGAAAGTAACACTTTCGCAAAACATACTTGGGCAACTTGAGAAGTTGACTATTCGACTGTGCTAGAAAATTTTATTCGCAGATGAAACGTCAAAGCAAATTATGCCTTAAGAATGGGGAAAGTGTGTTCATGAAACGCGTAATAACTTACTTCTATGAAGACTATATAAGCTTTTATATTACTTTAAAATTATATTAGAAAAACTTTCTTTAATGTAAAAAACTATGAAACTAGGGCGTTTTCATGGTTACACAAAAAATGCATTGTTATCTTACAGAAAAAGGTGATAAAACTATGTATTTTACAAAGTTTATGGTTTCATGTAGATAAAAAGTTGAAAAAGTATTTAACCAGTTTATGAGAAATGGTGTAAGTTTACGGGTAGGTAAGTATTTAAGCAATTAATAATTTAACTTTCCTTGTTGACGGAAGGCTATTATGAGTTGTATAACGGATGCTGCGTCATTTATATTAATTTAATGTATAGTTCCTTCCTCCATTTTATCGCATTAATTTCTTTCATCAATTTTTATTAAACACCAATACTGTACCGGACTTGTTGCACGGTTTGCAGGTCTGACAGTAAAAAGTGTGATGTCAGTTGTGATTATATGTGAAAAAGAAATGTTTATGCATTTATTCCAGTTATGTATACTACGTATTACGGAATATATCAAGCATTGCTCGCAATGATGGATAGTTTAAATTCATAACATTTGTTTTAAACGACTGATGAACTATAAATAGTTTTGATTATTTATTACACAAAGCATGAATACGCATTTTGCATTGAATGACCGATTTTGTTTGTACATTTTCTATCAAATAAATCCATGAACCTTTCGTGTCAACATTAGAAACAAAGTGACAAGACACTGACTTTTACGAGTGAATTTTAGTCAACATAAACATTTTTGTTTCATTTATTCCTTTTTCTCAATAATATCACACAAGGAGTGACATGGAGTAAGGGGATGAGCTCTTTGTCTATGTGTTGAGTACCTTCCCTGTCTAAAAAAAGGATTATTGCCTTAGTCATGACAGTTGTGCTTCCCACGTTCTGCTTTGAAAGCCTATTACATTTGCCGTGTATGCATTTATAATGTACCTCTGGGTGACCTGGGGAATGAAGGAGAACAAAATCGTCAAAGAGCAATTTTTATGTATTTTTCTTCGTTTTTTTCAGCATAGCTAAGGATTCTATAAAACTAATATTGCTACATGGTTTCTTTTCATTTCCTTCTTTTAAGTATTTTTTTCCTTTTGTGAAAAATGCATGGAATACTGACATAATACTGTCTTTTACTTGGGGGCCTCTCAAACTAGCGAAAAAGGCAAGACTGGAAAAAAAGTCGTATTTGTGTTTGCAACCATGCCGACATCAAAGCAGCAGGTTTTCCACTTTCTATTCCTAGTTTGCAAACATTTTGTTCTGACTCGATTCTCAAGTCAGCAGCAGTATGTACGGTTAGTTTATGCGAAGAAAGTGGCGGCGCGGAGGGATATCACAGGAAATAAAAATGGGAATCGTATTAAGGGAAAACTAGATAGGTTCAAGCAACTTACCTGCCTTTTTTTACCTTGCCACCGTTGCTATTGCTGTGTGGACTACTATTCTAACGGGTAATAAGTTACAAGCCCTGTTGCCGTTTGTCAGCATTATTCTTTGAAATTCTCCACAGTCCCTTCCCTTCTCTGTCCCCTTCTTACTTATTACCTCGTTGGAAAAGAAAGAAAAGTAGCTTTACTTACTTTTTGTTTGTTTAAGACCACGATCGGAATCTTATCATCATCATCACAGAAAAAAGCTAAAAGCCCTTTGTCCAAGTGTACCACTTCACTCACTTCTATCTCACAATCTTGAAAGGCACATTATTATGTGTACTTTGCAAACTCTGAAACTATTCTACATATTTCCATTTCAATGTTTTCTCCCACTATTTCATGTACCCTGCATTTTTTTGGATTTACAACTCTGAAAACCACAAGAGAGCAGCAGAAATAGTGCTACAGTAAATATTAAAATATTTTACATAAAACATTTTCAAAATGGTTCTTTTCAAATCATATTCATTTTTATACCTCGTGATGAGATGTTAAAATAGTTTTTATTAATTACAGCTATTCCAACTTGTTGTACTATAAAGACTTACAAGGTGCTTACTTTAAAAGTAAAATTTATACCTTTTACAAACCTCTTTTTAATGCCGCTTTTGAAATGAAAGAACCTTTGACACTTCTTATACAAAAGATAAATAGGACAGGTAATTTCAAGATGTTGAAAGAGAGGACTTTTTAGCCTTGTGGATTTTCTCCACAGGTATGAACTGCTTACTATAGAATGTCGGTGCTACTCTGAATGGTTGAGATTATTACCAATTAAATTGAATTAATCCTTTTGCAGCAAAACTAGAACTTTTTGATTAAAGTGAAGAATTTTGTTGGATACTGGTGGTGAAAGCAAGAATTTTCTTAGTTCCGTCACTCTCTTTTAACGCGTCTGCTTGCTGGTTTTATTGCATGTTTCAAGATGACCAAAATAATGTTTCTAAAATTGCATCTTCCCTTAGATTTGCCACTCTTGGCTTTCCTCTCCATTGACTTGTAGTTTCTGTTTTATAATATAATTTCCTATATATTCTTGAAAATACATTTCAGGCAGGGCTTATTTTCAAGTTAAGGACTTGCTAGGCATTAAAAATTGTGGATTAAAAGCATTTCCCACAACAGTTCATCAACACTTTTCAGCATAAATCATTTTCTGATAGCTGCATACACTTATGTTAGTACTCTTAATGAATAACATCTTTAAATTATCTTTAGTTTGTGCGATGCATCATGTAAACATGACATTTCAACTGCTTTCTTAAATGCCTTTTGCATATGGTGTAACCAGCATAAATACTTTTGTATTATTGGCAGTTAACTTTGAAAGTAAACATCACCTCAATAGTTTTATTGCGTGCTCAATTCATTATCATCGTCATGATACTTTTTATGTATCAGCCCGTTTCAGTTTATTGACAGCGATGAGAATCCATCTCAGCTAGGATAACAGCTCTAATTTTAGGATATATTATCAAACTTCTAAGAAAGTGGTTTTCATGAAAAGTAGGGTAGTGACGCCTAGGACCATTCTACTGTAAAACTATTTAGCTACACTTTAGAAAACTTGACAAATTCAGATATAATTAAGACTCGCACTAGTTTCATTGCGATTCTAGGTATTTTACTATTTCATCTCCAAAAATTGCCCCAAGCGGGATAAAACCTTTGCGAAAAAGCTTGGAGGCAAGTGACGTACTGCTGTACACAAATTTCTATGGTTTTTATCTAAGGGGAATTCCCTAATGGTTTTGATAAATTGACAAAGTAAAAACACCAATAAAAAATTATTATGCTTAGGCATAGCTACAAGCAAACATAAATAAGCTAATAAAATATCTAATCACATGGACCGGAGTGTAAAAGGAGAAGTAGTAGCAACAAGGTTTTTATTCTTCGGTCAGGTAATATAGTGAAAAGAGATGGAAGGGTCCAATTACTTTCACCTAACTGTTTTTTTTCAGTAATTTGATGGTCCCATAGGTATTCTTAAATTTTGTTGATGGTTGCATATCTCTGTGAGGGAAGGATGCTATGGTGAGTAATTAACCTCATTATGTTGTCTTGATTCACTAACACTGTGTGTCGACTGTCGACATGGCCGACCACCACCGTCGTTATCAAGATGAACAAAGAGGAAGCGTGCACAAGCATTAATTACTTTTTCGTACTTACCAATCAGTAATATTTGATTTCAGTGAATAGTTCAAAATCATGGTTTATTATCTATTGAATACAAAATGTGTCTAGTCATAATGTTGTAGTTTTATAGTTTAAGAATACATTCGTTGATTGCTTGAATCAATTTTAAAGTTCAAAGTAAAATTAAATTCTAGTACAGAGTCAGTCGCTCAAGTTGATTTTTGCCGCAAAACACATTTAGTAAAGACTGTGTTGTATTCTATAAGTGCGGTTGTATTAGCTTCAAAATTAGCTAATAATTTATTATTTAAAATTCCCATTATACGCGTTTTTGTAGATTTATCAAGCAAAAGCATTAATCGTGCAAAAAATGTAGTAAAATGCCATATTTTATCTATTTCATTCAAAAGAATGCGCTTTTTTATACGTTTACACGTGCCCATACTAGCAAGGAACTGAAACACATATTTTTCATTTTAATATGTACAGTTATCGTGATAAACAATACCTCCCGCATGCTACACACTCATGAATAACTTAAAAAGGTCGTTTTTATACACGATAAGGAAACACTGTATGCAGCATAGCACAAACTGGGAAACAATGATTATTGCTGTGTGCTTGCCTTGCTTAATATTTTCCCAAGATTTATTTTAAAACAGAGTTTGCCGGTTTCACATGTCTTTGAGATGACCATTATTTTTTTATTTTCATGTGACATGCCTTCTTTCATTTTACCATTTTCCCCAATGCTACCCAATCACAATCGCATTGTTAAACGTCTGGAAAATCTAGGCGAGGGCTACAAGAGAAAGTTCCATGTCTGCAACCTGCCTTAGCCGCTACTGCCCCCACATACATTTTCACAACCTCCTAGAACTTTAATTTTATCACCACTCCGTTCTCATTTTATTTTTTTCTTTGACAAAGGTGAGCCTATCTGCACACAAAACAATTTTTCCTGGTCATTCAGTCCATTATTACTAAAAGCAGAAAAGAAAGGAGGAAAATCTCATATTTAATAAACAGTCTGCTAACGTTACAGAACAGCCTACTTTTGATCTTGATTAAGCATCAAGTCACTTTTTTTCTCATGAAAAAAAGAAAAAAAATAATGCAATGAGTACCATGATAGAGCCCATAACCAATGGCTGATTTACCTTTCAAATAATTTTGCACGCGAAAAAATCCTTACACAAAAAAGGAGAGTAAAAAACAAACCAGAGAAAGAGCCAAACTGTTTTTTTCTAAGCGAAATGAAAAAATACTTATAGTGCTACTGCAAAAGGTTACAAAGCGCAGTTCAACGCTTGGAAAAATAGCTGCTTTAAGAAAAATGTAGAAAGAAGTGAAAAGGATTTTTGTCCGATTTCTAATACCCAACCTGCAGGAACTTGTGTGAATGATTTCATATATTTTCTATTAGGTATCTACATTTTGGAAACTTTAATGGATTATGAAAAAAGCCGGCAGTTTTTTTTCTAGTTTTTCTTTACCCATTTATTTCTGCGACATAAAAGTCAATATATGATGAATGAGCCTAAAATTTATGTCCGTGATAGTGTTTTTTTGCATAAGGTATTTTCTACCGTTATCTAAAAATGATGAATAACCAACCACCTTCGATGCTTTTATCGGGTCGTAAATAAATCAAAAGTTATGTATGGCAGGATGAGCGGACAAGCATTAAGTAATCAGTAAATTTATAATGTTCGATTTGCAACAAGAAGTGATAAATTGACTCCTCTTTTTATCCTTTCTCTTGATAAGTAGCATGTTACATTTTTGAAATTAGCTCGAGAATAATTGCAAGGTTGCCAACGTTTCTATCAAATATCCTGTAGTTTCCATACGAGCCTCACATGCTTTATATATCGCAATTTTAATTAAAGCCTCTAGCTTCTATTTTTGTTGCATTCCTAAATAACCAGGTCTTTTGTTTTTTGCGAAGAATTTATTTTTACCCTTTTGGCTATTTCATTCGTGGCTTCAGCGTTAAGTGGCCAAAGAGGTTATATAAAATCGATAATAAATACGATATTGATTTAGCTTAATAATTCTTACTGGAGAACAATCACCGTAGTCGTAATGGCGTTTTTAGCAATTCAGGTACTACTCTCCCACGGAGTCATTGAATTTTTTCTTCGAATGATGTAAGTTAAAGTATTAAACTCGACCAATTTGTTTCGATTCACCGTTCCAGCTAAATTCTGGAAATACAATTATTGTATTACAATAAATCCACTACAGTTGACAGTTAACATCACAAACTTGTACTTACAGAAAACGTCAAGCTTAATAAATTTGAAATTTTTGCGAGACAAAAACCAATACAGCAAAGTATTTGATACGACACAGCTCAATAGGGCAATAATAACGAGGCTATTATGTATATTTTCCTCTATTGCGAAATTTAAGTTTAAGGAAGAATTTCACAAATTAAATGAATATGAATTAGATTCTACTCATAATTAAAACTACTAATTTTTATGCAATTAAAGATCCAGAACTTTCAATTTAGTAAAATTTAGTCTATCAAAATGAAAAATGTACTTGCTCAATCAGGACACGTTGTCGTACCATACAGCAAAAAAATACAACTCAAGTGGCATTGCCTATTTACCAAATGACATGTTTCAGCGGCGCTAGTGTAATCCATACCACCGAGTGAAACATTTACCTGTGTGTGTGGCGCGGTGAAAGCATTATTATTGTTCATTTCCATTCAATCTGAACTCCCAGATCGATGCAATGTATATTTCAATTTTTGTTACAAGGCACAGTTCATGTAAAAAAATGAAATATTGATTGGGCATGTATTACGAGAACTACAAAAAACTAGGAATGGAAAAACTAACAAAAAATACGTTGGCGGTGCAAAGGGCACGCTGTTTTGAACTATTACTGCTCCAAACAAACATGATAAGGTGGCTATTTAGTTTTTTCCTTGAACAACTATTGAATGATTCCTTTGTAGTCATTATTTTTAATTACAATTCAAAAACCGGAAAGATCGAACAAAACTTTGAACTTTCGGTCTCGTAAGCTTTTAAAACATTTTTAGCCTTATTTTTACAAATTGAACAAAATCCTTTTTTGGTCATGAACTGTATTTTTATCATTTTAATTAAAATTTGAAAAAGCAAGTTTCTCAATGATTTTTCCATTAGCTGCCGTTAAAACTTTGTAAATGAATTGTAATTGACGTTTCGTTGACAAAATAAAAACCTGGTAAATAAACTTCGTTCCACCTACTCACATTAGCCGTTTTGCTATTTTTTCGTTGCGTCAACGAGACACTGCCATTCATAAAAATGATTCATGTCGAGTTTAATTATGATTAGGTAAGTAGCTTTCAAGTTCGATCATCTTTATAAAGTATTAAAGTGAGTATTTGGATTTTCTTAGCTAAAAATACCTTGTTATGCTGCCTGATGCTATTTCCATCAAATCAAATTTAAATTTACAGGTCGCGTGCTCTACCCTTATTTCTCTTCTGGCATTCATCAAATTCTATTTCCTTTGAAGTTTGTTCCCTGAAAGTAAATTTGTAGTAAAGTTGAGAATAAAGGAGCAGAGGAGAAACACAGCCGAGTAGTAGGAAAGTGGCGGAAACAAAATTCTAACGTCGTAAACAAATAGAGATGCAAAAATATGTCAATGAATACATTTTAAAGAAAATATTCGTATTTTATACTCCCAATTTCCAAATACATTCGCTTGTAATTCAAATTTTCTAAAGTGGATTGACAGACTTTCTGTTTAGTTTAACGTTTTCTAATCAAATGACTACGTTCCTTGTCGAAGAAAACTTGGGATGTTGCATTTTTTGCAAATTATAATAAGAAAAATAGTCACAATCTCAGGTACTTCTGGTTTTTTAACATTGGACCGATACACAAATGAATCTCCCATTTTTCTATTAATGCATAATATAAAACTCCTAATACAGGGCTACAACTTTTCTACCTTATTTTCCATTTTAATAGTTCTTTTCTTCACAAATTTATTCCTATTTCATCAACGAATTTTATTCGTTTTTTGTATGATTCCATAACATGACGCAACTAAAAATTGATATTGTTCTCTAATTTATAAAAACTATACGCGGAAATATGTAACAATTTAGGTAGCCTGGGCGTAAAATTTATTTTGTGAGTATTCTCACAATTTTTTGCCAAGGTATATATCTTAATGGGCTGCAAAAGAGCAAAAAACGTGTTTGATTTCATCTGTTGTTATGCACGCCTTGCTTAAGAAAAATATGCTTTAGCGGTCACATATTCTACAGTGCACGATATTATTTTATACCGTTGGAATTGACGTACTCCAACTAGACCCTTCTGAATCTGGCGTTAGTACAATGCTCGTGATACTAAAAATTAAAAAAATGCAAGAGTTGTGGAAATTGTTCCACACAGGAAACTTTCGTCGTATTTTTTTGCTATTTTCCATAGCAAAAAATGGAATAACTCATTCAGTTATTATTGAAATGTAGCCAGGTTGGAGTGCATGAGGGACTGGTATGCATAAAATGTACACGTAACCGTAGAATAATCGTAGGAGTATTCCGCAACTTTTTTATGCGCATAATATGAACAGAGTTAAAGTTTATTAATAGAATAATGTTTATAGGTATATGCGTTTAATGCAAAAGGATTGCAAAAATAGGGTTTTATAACCATGTAGGGAAAGAACGGTATTTATTGGATTTTATTCTACAATATTTTCCAGCTTTTGCTAGCATATAGTTTAACTGGAGTAAAGTTGGATTACAAAAGTAATTCAAACTGATACATAATTTCCACTGTTTTATCACAAATGTTGTTTTAGCTTTTGCTTTCTTAAACATTTCAAAAAATGGATGCAATGGTAGATTTAAATTTTAGTTCAGCTTTAACTTTCAAAATTTTTGAAAAAACTACACAACTCTTATCAAGTACTTGTCAAAGCTTAAATTTTAAAAGTATTTTTATAATTTAAAGATTAGAAATTGAAAAATTGAACACAGCAGATGAAGGGCAATGTTAAAGGAAATTTTGCTAAAACCAAAATTTTAGTTTTAATTTTAAATCTTTTTTAATTTCAGGAGGAATCAAAATATGTAAAGGATTAACCTTCAGAAGCTGCTGACAATTGTAAATGGTTAACACGGAAATGTGCTGTTGGGTTGATAATGCGTCCAACAAATAAATATTTACAAATTCAGCGATCACCTGCTAAACTTTAAAAAGTGTTTTATTACAGTGATCTTTTGAAAATCCGAAGAATAAGGAACAAGAACCTAAAATGTAATAGTAAATTCACCGATACAACTTAGACGTAAGCTTAGTCTTTTCTCAGAAGAAAGCGATGATGACTTAGAGAAAGTTTAAAGGCTAGTTTATATGTAGGGTTGCTATTTAGCTAGGTTGCCTTGAAACGCATTGAAAAAAGTTAAAATTTGCAGCAGTTATAGAGTGAATTCAAACGGATCAAAATTACAAAAGTTAGTCCTTGGCAAACTTACCCGAAAAAGTTATTTAAAAAAGTAGAAACTTTAACAGGTTTGCATAGATTACTGTAAAATTATCAATTAGGAACAAATTTCAATTTATTTTTATTATACACTGGACTAGTCAGAAGCACGTTAAAAACAAAAGCACAGTACCTTTATAAAAATAAAAAATCATAAAGACATGCACGTTTCGGTTTCTATTCTACATCAATTTGCCTTGTTAGCATAGGTGCATAATATTAACGTATATTAGATTGCATAGAACAGGATAGAAAATCGGATTGTGATTAGGAAAAATGTGATGATAGCCATTTAAACAGGAAGCAGTTGTTGGACAGGCATTCCCGTATATGCCAACGTCATTAATTTGCTGGAAACTTTGGATACCCAGGTTGAAGGGATGAGCCGTACTCTGTTTTGTTGTAAGTCTTTTCATTAAATGTAGAAATAGAGCTCTGCACCTTATCTATATCTGCAGAGACGAGATTTACAGGAGTCTTCACAGCTGCTAACAAGCAAACTACTTTCACCATGAGGCGGATCACCGTGTGGGCTTTGTTTCTTCTACTTTACGGTAAGCTTTAAAAGAAATCTACTTTTATCAAATTAATTCGCTTTGTTTTTATTTCATTATATCGCATTTCTGAAAAATTATATCCATGAAAACAAGTACAACTGTTATAAATAACATCTATTTTTATCCATCCTACTTTCACCAACTCCACTTGAGTCTGATTAGGTGTGAAAAAGATGATATTGAGCTACACATCACAGGGTTTTCAAAATTGCAATAGTACAAATTCCAGATCGTTGTTGTTGAATAATACTTTTGAAAAAATATCTGTTATGCAGGAGAGGATAAGCTATGAAAGGGTGTAGGTAATTTATACAATTTTAGAAGTTTTGTTTGCCCCTTGATGAATACAAAAGTGAATGAAAACATGAAAAAGATTTTAACTATAGTAAGTTGAGAGAATATTTTCATAAGAGCACTCACAAAAAGGTCTTGTCTTTGGGGAATCCCTCATAAGTACAACCTTATGCATTCACTTACCCTTTCCAGTTTTCCCAATCATATTTTTCTACACCGGTTTACAGCATAAAAGTATTATGGAAGCACATACATAGGTAGATAATTCGCGTATAAAAATAGCTTCAAATGCGTTGTCAGTTTTTGCAGCATTAAATTTAAGTTAAACCGTAGTACAAATAAACTTTAAAATTATTCATTTTAAAAATAATTATCGTGTTGCTACAAATATGATACAAAACTTTAAACATTGTAGCTATAATAGAACATTTGTTCTTATGATACTCTCGATTTTGTTCAAAGTTGCATCTCAGTGCAGAACCATCCAACAAAACATTTTATTATTATGACTATTTTCGCTACCATTCTTCAAAATCAAATGTAGCGGAAAGAACGAAGAATTTTAAGATATAGCAGGTCCTTACTTGTTTGAAGGCTATAAAATAAAATGCAGGAAGCCTGCATAGTTACTTGCGCAATGTATTTTTACACAAGTATTTCTTGCTACGTTTGTTAAATTTGCAAAACTAAAATGTCATTGTTCGCAGGACGTCATTCTCATTTCATTTTCGTTAAGTTTCATATAGGTTCGTTTTATCGGTTCCATTTTTAGACAGACAGACAGACTAGCATGCCGATTTTATGACTTACTCATTGAGTGAGCTTTAGACGAAATTTGAAAATTGAATGTTTTGTGTTGCAAACTGTATAATATAAAGAAACACAAAAAGACAAACTCACGGGCCAAAAGCGAAAATACCTGGATTGTTTAACAGTATCACCTATACGCAATTTAAATGGAGAAAGAAAGTCATTGAAAATTGAACATTTTCAACCGCTTTATTTTATTACAATATAAAGGTAAAATGGGCTTTCATAGTTGTAGAAAAGGTACTTTAAACATTATGTGGTGTTGTATCCATAATTTTGTGCCAAATCACCCAAACACTAACCTCACGGTAGAGGTAACAAAGACGATTAAAACAAAACTACGTATCTACATTTTTTTAACGGAAAACCTCAACCTTTTCGTTTATTCAAAGTTGATGAGTCAACATCAAGTTTGTATGAGATCCTCTTAGGGGACATTCCTATGTTATAAACTACACAACCGATCTCGGAGATTACTCCACCGATT
>JAANSO010000802.1:0-22941 GCA_036507315.1 Lepidocyrtus fimetarius
TAATGCATATATTTCCCGGGAGGTTTTCCTACACAGTTGTATTCTTCAACGGGGATGACCCGACTTGATTGTCCGATTGTAGAAACAACTGAAAAGCACATAAACATTTTAAAACTGCATTTTAAGATTTTAGTTGAATAATTTATCAGTTACCTTTCCCAATAAAAATCATAAAATGCAAGAAATTGATCGTCATAATTTTAAATATTATTATCTGGTGATGCACAGCTTGGATTTACACGAAAGAGATTATCCAGTGAATCCTCTTTACTTGCAAAAGGAATTTTGACATCGTATTTAATCCGTATTTCCAATTATATAAGTTAAGTTGCTCAGGATGACAAATGGATATAAAAATTTGTGATCAGATGATGTAATTCTGATTTTAATCAACTTTACTCGTAGCTTTATCCAGTTCCAGGCAAAGTTTCATGAATAATGAAAAGTATGATGATAAAAATTGATAATATATAGTAAAAATACAAAGTGTTAACAGCACGTCTATAAAGTACAATAAAAATTTAATGCTGATTTGCTCTTTTAGGAATGCATTCCCTTCCAAAGTTAACTTTTCGAGTTTTATACATTACAAATGTGGCATGAATGGAGATTGAATACAATTGTGTGATTAGATAAGCACATCATTATGTCACTTCTCATAGCATTGTCTACAAAACAAAAAAGCTTTTACGGTGAACTGGAAAAGTACATTTAATACTAATTACCATTCAATAATAATTATTTTAATTGAGAAATGCGGGACATTTAAAGAATGTTTAAAACAGGAAAAACTCGTTAAAATTTTATTTTTGGAATACAAACGACAGGCTTATCATTATAAAGTAGAACACACATATTAAAATAGAGAAAGCTTTTCTTGCGGCCGAATTTCCATCACCGGCTCCTTCACACCCTTCACTCACTTTCCCACTCCCGCCTCCTCCAACAACGCAGTCTGTGCCACTTGGCCACCAGCATTTGTCTTGGGTTTCGTTAAAAACCAGTCTTCCTTGTTCGGTACAGTCTTGAGGGTTTGTTATGCAACTATTCACTCACTTTTCCACTCCCGCCTCCTCCAACAACGCAGTCTGTGCCACTTGGCCACCAGCATTTGTCTTGGGTTTCGTTAAAAACCAGTCTTCCTTGTTCGGTACAGTCTTGAGGGTTTGTTATGCAACTGCCACAGTTCCATTCCCACGCTCTGCCACTGTCATCACATTTGACAAACTTTGTGCAGTCACTTGGATGAATAAGGTCACCAACTCTGCCTTCGCAGTCAAACCAATCCATTCGACCTACACATGCTTCTTGTGACGCTGACAAAATCAAACAAGACTAAATAAATGTTTTACCAAAAATATTTTTAAATGTAGAAAAATATTTACCACTCCAGTGAAACAAACTTGCTAAAATCCCTAATGTATATAACCGCATATTTTAATGCATAAAAAAGTGAGGAGACAAAAAATCATGTAATGTTACCACTCAACACATTTTTGCTACTGGGTTTTGCTTATCTAACTTACCTTTGGAATATACATCATCATGTCACTTGACTTTATTGTATTTCTCAACTATACTGAAAATTAATTGTTTCTTGATTTCGAATTGATATTGGTAATACTAGTGTGAATCAATCACTGCTGATAATAAGCGAGGCATAATTTTCGGTTCCAGATTTATTTCGATTTCATTGATGATGAAAATAAAATTGACAATTTGACACGTAACCAGATCCATACATGTATCAATATTAATTGTGAAGGCTCAAACAAGCCATAACTTTAGTTTGTTAGACAAGTAGATCCCAAATCTCTAGTACACCTAAAACAACATTACAGCGACTTACATTTACGTTTTAGTTTATTATGTATAACATTTTATCTGTTGTGTACTTTGTCCGTTATTGGGCGATCGAATCCACGTGTATTATTTTCAAATACACAATTGATTTTTGCTTAAATAAAATTGGAACCATTAAATCAAAAACTATAATTCGTCCATCGCAAAGGAAGGAATTAATTCATGCGAATATTGTAGCTTAATTGGACTTATTAATTGCACAAAGTAAGAACTACTTGATGCACGAGAAAATAGTCATAAACAAAATAATCANTTGATGCACGAGAAAATAGTCATAAACAAAATAATCAAATCAGGGCATGTGCAACAAAGGCTGATTACTAATTGAATGCAAATATTGGTACACATAAAACATACCACAGGTAATTAATTATCAACTTTAAAGAATCAAGATCAAGCAAAACTGTTAATCAGTCACCATCATCTAATTTTGCTATTGCCTTCCAAACGACTGCCTAGGTATTTACATTCCATGATATTTAGTATTAATTGCGGTTCTATATCAAACACCTTAAACTCATCAAAAACAAAATGTCAGATAATCTCATTAAGCAGTAAAAAAACATGACGCAGATGATTTATGATTCATTACCCCGTTTTCGATTTAAATTAATTTACTTTACATGAAAAACATTTAATCTGGGTGGATTTTGCGGTAGATTTTCAAAGTGATTTATTGTTTATCCATCCAGGGTTTATTACTGATTGTAACACTGATATCATTAATTACGAAAAGTACTTTCCAGGCTGATTAGGATCAAAAGTTAAATGCAATTAATGATATATATTTGAAATTATGGCGTGTCATATTTACTTTGACTACAAAGTGAGACTTTTACTTACATGTAAATTGCACACCAATCTGATTTTGATTGGAAGAGAAACTATTGGAATTATGATTGAGACCTCCAAAAGCAAATTTCTACGTATACTGGAATAAAATATGAAAATGAGGAAAGTGGGAGAGACAAGCGTGACTTCGTAAAGTGATTGAAACCGCTAGATTGACATCCTTGTAAGATTATATCGTTTAGTAATACTATAGTAAGCATGACGAGATAATGAGGTGTAAGGGTCGGTAGTTATTACTAGCTGAACGCAGTGAAGCTAGTATAGGTTTGGCTTTGATGGTCTGTCTGTC
Organism: Lepidocyrtus fimetarius; assembly: GCA_036507315.1. Taxonomy (NCBI): domain Eukaryota; kingdom Metazoa; phylum Arthropoda; class Collembola; order Entomobryomorpha; family Entomobryidae; genus Lepidocyrtus; species Lepidocyrtus fimetarius. Next base: position 3,005 of record JAANSO010000802.1, read on the forward strand.
TGTCTGTCTGTCTGTCTGTAGACACGATAACTCAAAAAAGCCTTAACAGATTTCAATGAAATTTGGCAAGCAGGTACAAATGGTAAATTGCAAGAAGCCTATTGTTTTTCAGCAATTTTGGCCTAACCGTTTGGCCGTTACAAGTGACGGTTAAAAAATTTCAAATAGCAAGGTGGTAAAATTTGTGTAGCAATAAAGCAAATCAAATGTGCTGATTCCAAATATGATATCAGTTTTTGCTAATTGTTGCGAATTTTTTCAAAATTTGCAAAAATGCAAGTAGTATATCATTTTAACCGTATGGTCGTATAGATTCAGAATACGTTACTAGTTTTGCTATTTCAAATGCAAATTTTTGCACAAATTCGCAAAAAATTTCTGAAACGGAGTAAATATCAATTTTAACAGACAGTAGAAGTTAAAATAAGAATTAATAAGGTTTTTTAGTATTTTCGCTGTATATTTAGCACAAATTGACAAAACAGCACAAAAAATTGCAGTTATAATTATCAAATTCAAACGTTCAGCTAGTCGGTTAATGGTTTTACTACCGTTTATTTTACTGTTGCTGGTACTTTACTCGTGATTGTACAAACTTGAAAGAGAGACATTAGAAAAATTGACTTCAAATGGAGTATATAAAATACACCCGGGTTACGCACCAAATGCTTAGGAGGAGGAACGACATCAAGACATTTTCACTGGTTGTACGGGTGTCGTCTGACGTTTTCCTCATAGAACAATTCATCCATGGTATATGCTTCGTCTCCCCTTTTAAAACTTTTTTAAAAAGGCAAAAATTAATAGATTTCCTGCATTGAGCACTGCACAAGCCAATCGCCAAGATCGGCTGAACGTGCCAAAGTAATTATTGTGCTGGTAACAGAGAATTTTTCAATAACTCATCCACTTAAAAAAGTAGAAAATGTTTTTACCGAATTATTTTCTTTCAGTTTATTTCCAATGCATGATTCAGTAATAATGTGAAAATTGAATAAAATACATTGCACAAGTCTAACTACTCTGAGAAAATGTCTATCTATTCATCTATTGTCCTAGCGGATGGAGGAGGTGGCAACCAAAATAAAAACTGACACAAAAGTCTCTCAAATAAAAAATACAAAATGAAATTTCAAAATTAATCTTGAATAAAATTGAAAAAGAGAGATTTTTTTATTTTAGAATGTCCTCTTCTGTTGATCAGTTGCTGTGAAGTAGCAGGGCTCAGTTGGGCAGCGTGTCAGGATGATGTCACCCAATCATGTTGAATAAAATTGTTTTCCTTGTAGATGTATACGTGTGCGTACATAAATACAGTGGGAAACACATTGAGAAACATACTTGGCTGGAGTGAAAGGCCTAACCACGAATTAGGCAAGGATACAGAAGCAAAAAGCCCACACATCAAGTAATTCATCAAGATCTGGTTGTCACTCTGGCATCACGCCCATCTCTCTTCATTCTTTTCCTTTCTTTTTTGAATTAGAATGAGAGTTACCCTAGTCGTCTTCATTTTCTCTTACATTTGGGTTAGCACACGGGTTAACTTTCTACAAAACTAATCTTCAGAAAATCTCCATTTTATATAAAAATACTTTCAGTAATGTTGAAGAAGAATGAGTCTGTTTCTTGAATAAAAAGCATATCTGTCTATTTTTTGTGATTACAATCTTTTGTCGTCGTTTTTATTCGTTATCAGATTGATGAAAAATAAGATTTGTACAAAAAATAATAAAAGAAAGTTTTCTTTAGGGTGGCTGTGTTCAATATATACAAATTGACATTTTTGGTTGTTGGGAGAAAAGGTTTTCCATGTCTTCCAAATGCTTCGCTTCCTGAATGACTATTGATTGATTGTTTGGTCAAACATGTGAATATTGCAAATTTTACCAAAGGAGAATTCAAATCAGTATTTATGCGTCAAGATACTTGAAAAAATATTTGGTATTGCAAAAAACCTTACTTTTAATGACGAATACGAAAATGTGCAAATGCTTTCAATTCATAACTTTGCCTACTACTTTCACTATACCTTCATAACTCTCTTTCAAAATTATTTTATTGGGGTCGAGTATATGAAAAAATTGTTCTAATAGTATTATTTTAAGTTACTTAAGGGATGGAGGTTACACTATTTTGACTGAACTAGTCTAAAAACGAGTAAGTCATAATGGAATATAGTTATTGCCATTTTGTATAAAATTCTTTGGTTAGGATTATTGTCTATAATTAGGTTACTACAAAAGCTATCATACTAAAATGCTTAAGACTCTCACCTTCCTATACGTATCATAATTTATCTTGATGGAGAGGTTTAACAATTTACTAAAAAAGCAGAGAAATCAAAAAATCATCTTGTGCCTACAAGCTCAAGCAACACAAGGTTTCAAAAACTCCCTCCCAGAAACCAAATTAATTTTCGGATTGCTAATATCTGTTATAGAGCGGCCAGGAATAACAATATTTAATATTATTTACGAATAGAAGTAATACGTATTATTTTCACAGAACAATCAATGGGCTTCGTTAAGTATCTGAATCCACGTTCGGAATTTAAAAAAATATAATTTTTATGTCGTCGATTACCAATTTAAATATATTTTTTCTGCAATTTAAATTTAGTAGCTTTGAGAACAGAGGCGTTTTTGTAGACGTTGCGTGTCGTGACAATGTATTTTTCTTAGATTCCTGCGTCATTATATTGCCTGTTTAATGTCGTGTCGTCCTTTGTTTCTTTATGTGTTTTAATATGTTCCGTATCTTTTCAACTTTCTCTCGTCTTCGTAAATGATAAATATGAAATAAAAAATGTACTGTCGTCAGCCGATTTTCTAACATTTTTTACTCAAATATCCATTCAAAATGAGCTGGATTTCCATTTTAAACCCATTTCCTTCTCTCTCCTGTTCCCTTTTGCTACTTTTCCAGCTCTTTTGGCTTTTCTTAAGCCTGGTCTGGTCTTAACAATTGTGCTAGGGATGTTTGGGTGGTAGCAGCTCCAGGAAAATTTAGATTTTTTCGTTTTTATTCTGCTTTACAGTTGTTGCATACTTTTTACATTCCCCTTTCCCTTCGACATTTACTTAAAGTTTCCCCTATTTTTCTTCAAAGCTCTTTACTTGACTTTTAACTCACGGGTTTTATTTTCCTACTATTCAGCCTAAATACCCTTTGTGAACGGAAAAAGTCTTTGATGACATTTAAAAGTTTTCCTGGTGTGTCTCCATTATTAAAAAATAATAGTTGTTTGATAATATCAATATCAATAGGTTATTAAAGTATCAGAAAGAAGGGGAAGACATATACCAGCACTACTTGTTTGTTTTGAACGGATAGAAAGAAAAAACTTTCCCCCTCATTATTATTGTAGTGCTCAAGAATTCCATCTGCTCATTAAACGTAATGATTGGAAATGAGCAACCCTTAACCTTTCTAGCTAAAACAAAGATATTCGTTGAGTATGTGTCGTTGTATCATAAAAAAATACCCAAAAGGAGAAAGTGTAGTGAAATCTGTTTCAACAATTTTACTATCTTGTTAGATGTGTCTATAATAAAGCTATAGGAGTCAGCTGCATCTCCAGTAAACTGCAAAGTTATATTGTCAAAAAATCTAGGCTGAAGTTATATAAAAACCATCCGCTTTCCAGCCAGTAGAGAAAAGGAAATGAAAAGAAAACATAAAGTGGGCTAGTGTAAAAAGAAGTCTGCACAAAGAACTTTATTTTTTTGTTTTTATGAAAAAGATAATGTTATAAAGATGTTGGTGTAATATAGAAAACTTCAAATGAAATATCAACACCATATGACTGCATTTTTCTGTTTGTCTTTTTATTTTTAACACTTTTCCGGCTTCTTTTATTCCAACAGAAAAGTGCTATTTAGTTGGTTGGTGGTGTTGGGAGTGAGAAAATGCAGTGGAGTGAAATAATAATATGGAGAAGATGAGAGAAATTGAAGGAGTCATGCAAACCAAAATGAACTTCACAGTCAAATTGCAATCTGTATAAAATTCCTTTTTTTAAAAACTTGAGCAGTTGTCTGTAAGGATGATAACGAAGAAAAAGAAAGTTGATGATACTATGTTCAAAAAAGCAACATATGGACAGGAACTTTCTTTTGATGTTTGACACTGTATACTTATTTTATACCTACGTATAAAGCAAAAGAACGGAAAAGAGATGGAAGGGAAAGTAAGAATGAAAGTAAAAGCAAACATGAAACAGATTAGTTTTTATATACTCTCGTCACTTCTCTCCAGTCTCCTGCAGTACGAAAATAACTTTTAATACTCTGCAACTCTTTGCTATTTCTAAATTTGAAAAAGTTTTTTCTCTTTTTCTTTTAGAAATTTTATAACAAAGAAGCTCTTTCTTTATTAACCCTTAATAAGTAATAATAAGTGAAAGAGAATATACTTTTTAAATTAGATGAGATTAGCTTTAATAATAACATTACTGAAAGTAATATACAAAAAAATCATTTACACGTCGAGAGTTGTAAAATGTAGATGATTTTACAGATTTATGGCGAGTTTTTTTGTAGCCACGGTCAATCTCTGACGTAAACAATTTTAATGACATTTGCAACCCATTTCTCACAATATTTATTATTACTTGGTAATAGTGCGTGCCATAAGTAATAATAACATAAGTTATTGCAAAAGTTTCCCCATTTTTTATCATTTTTATTTCAGTAATGTGTCCACACATTTTGACTTATGCATTAAATGGTGCGCAGAGTAGCTCAAGTACAATTTATGGCCATCCAATTAAATTCAACAAAAACATTTTTCAATTACAAATACATTTAATGAGTTTAGCTTAAACTTTAAAATATGAAGTTAATACGTATTAATTAGTAAACTCGTAAATCCCAATTTTAAGGGCAAACAACTTGAATGCTGGAAAAAATGGAAGGCACACTGATGGAAATGATTTAATAGTTTAGATATTTTATTCCAAAGTATCAAATGTATTCACTATTCATTAATCTTATGCACAAGTTACAAATGAATATTAATTAAAGACATCAGTACGTTTTAGCTTCTTTCTTTTCAATTCTGAACCTTCTGAATTGTTTGCAGTTTTCAGTTTGTCTTTTACTGATTTTAGATAGGAGCGGAAGTACGAGAAAAGAAAAAAAACTCTCTTTGACTTTGAAAGTGTAGTGATTCATGTTTAAACCAATTTATTTTGCCGTTTCGTTGAAAATAGTTTCAAGGGTGTGGATTACCGGATATGACATAGTTTTCTTTAGTTTTTTCTTCAGAGTTGTGATTGTTGTCATGCCATTGACATATGGTGGTCATGCTCGACTCTCTACTTTTTTCTAAACTTTTAGAAAACTTTCCGACAAATCTTTAAACGAGGGGAAAAGTTTGGATTTCAATGAAGAATTTTTTCTTCCTTCAGTGAAGAAACTGTTGAGCCGGAAAAGAGACGACATCAAAAGAGTCCCTAAATGCATTTACGATTGGATCACCAAGCAATTTCTCTTCTTGTCAGATTACGAATAATTCAAATTTTTAATCAATCTCTTGAAATTGGAAAAATGTTTTCCCGCATCTATCCGCGATTACTACTACATAAAATTTAAGAATGGTTTTAATGCTTATAAAGATTATCAGAAATAAATGATATTGGTAATACTTGTGTATATATATTAGTACATCGTATTTTTCATCCAGTTAACTAATTTTTTATAGAGAAACAAGAGGAATGGAAGCATTCAATATGTTCACTTTCTTTCCCATTACTGCTAAAATGCCTTCATGGCAAACTTCTAAGGTAAAGAAGTTCTTCTTTTCTTTCTCCCTTTTTTTAATTCATTATTTTCCGAGTATGCCATAGCACTCATTTCCAGAGCGCTTCAATTAAGCTAAGAATCAAAGATGTAGGAAGGGACCGAGTTCCCTTGTTTGCTACCAATTTTCTGAGAAAGTAGCGGATAGTTTTATTCGTTAGACAAGTGATTCCAGCTACTTCTTCAACTACTTTTTCTTTGCGCTTTCTCAGACAAACTAAAACTGGCATCTCATACTTCTTCGGAGGAACTCCCCTTCCTTTACCTCATTCTTCCCACTTAGTTTACAGCCTTTCCACTACCGTTCATTTTCTAATTCATCCCAGCTTAATTTTCATTACAACTTTGGAAAAAATAGAAGGTAATAAAGGTGGTGGTGGTGGCAGTGGTAGAAGCTATTTCTACTACCACTGCTGATCATGCACTAAATGAGTCAAGTTCATTCACTTGTGAAATATTGAGAGTAGTGTGCGATAGCTTCAAACGGAGAGTTCGGCAATATATCACTAAAAAGGATCTAAAATGGTAGTGGATCTGGTAGCGGAACTGATGCATCGCTCCTGCACTGATTCTCCTCTGATTGTGAGAGTTTTGTGGATTGAATAGTGCACACTCAGCTTTATTAAACACAATCCCGCTCTCTTCTTCGAAAATGATAAAGGTGAAAGCAGTGGTGGTGGTAGTACACAACAGATCTAGTCTGTATTATTCCTCAGTAATTCTCGCTAATATTTCACTCTTGTTTTATTACTTTCCCCGAGACTCATTTGATCGAGTCTATTTTCCTTAGCTCCACGGGAAATGAATGACACAACGGAAAAACAAAAGGTTAGAATTAGAGACATTGTTTTAAAACGAAAGAACCTTTCTTTTTAGCTGACTACTCATTTTCTAATTATTATTACATGGGATAATGATCACTTGAACAAAGATGATAGATATGACAATAAAAATTTTCGCTGCATGACTACACTTTTTTATAATCTTTGTCAGTCTTGACTTATTTCTATACAGTGTAGCATGTAATTCTGTTCAAGATATACTTTTCGATTTGAACTCTTAATTTTTTAAAAGTTTTGCCTCTTTAATTAATATCTTATACTTTCCCATTTGAAGTTCACAAGTGGGAAAAGACCCAGTTGGCAAAGAGGAAAGGTACACTAGCATAAGAAAGTATGAAAAATTAGAATTGAAAAAAGTACAAAGTTAGGAATGAAATGAAAAGGCGGGACAAACTTATTAATTACGATGAATCTATGTAGTTACAGCAGTTAATATGGAAACACAAGAAAAACCTGGAAGTACGGCAGAACTTTTATGCCACTCACTTTTTTTCAAGCCTTTTTGTTTCAAGTATTCACCTTTAATTTTATGCTTAACTTTTTTATATTATTTTTTTTGGCTCATACAATAAATATGAAAGTTTTATCTGCACAAAAGAGTTTTTTTACCAGCTATTTAATTTGCTAGCACAACTATTAAATATTGCAATAGATAGATAATATCAAATTAATCCATCATTAATCAAGCATTTTGGTATTTATTGAGCTCTGTTCCTGGCTAACAATAAATTCTGACTAGATATCTCATAATAAATAAAACTCTTAATTTTCAATGTCATTTACTTTTAGTTAAATTCAAACTGAAAAACTAATCATGTACTATTTGCATTAAGTGTCACACAACTAGAATGACAACTTTCAAGTAACTTCTTGAAAATACACTTTTCTCCCTAAGATGTTACTTTTCGATTTGTTTGGTTGTATATTTTTCCAATGAACTGGAGAAGCAAGTATTGAATGATAGAACAAAACGAATTCCCCAGAAACATCATTATGGCGTGGACGACAGGGTCATTGTATTTTGAAAGTCTGGTCGAGATTTCTCCTTTTGTAATATAATAACATGCAAAAATGAAGCTTTCAAATAGGAACCAAATACTTTTGCATATGGAATCGAGAAATGTGTCCATTTCCACAAACTTTTTCTTATAAAATCTGAAACAAAATGTTTCAGTCTTCCTATACTTTTTAAAGCCATAGAAGGAAACGTATTTTTAAGCCCTGAAACTAATATATGCGGGATAGAAGTTAAGTCTGGTTAAGTGAAGTTGTTGCACTATATTTTTCTTTTAAAAAGACTAACCAAAAAGAGAAGACGGGTTTGGAAAAGAAAGTGTTTTTGATATAGTCTTTCACAGGCTATTATTGATCCACTAAAGAAAACGAGAATGGAAGAAAAAATTTGAGGCAACCGGTACGGTATCAGTAGCAACAACGAGAGTAGCAAGCAGCACTACATTTCTAAAACGAAATATTCCAAAGCTAATATTATAACATGGGCATCTGCTACTCTATTTCCACTTTCCAAAAAGCTCCCTTCGATTTTCTTTTCGCTCTTCCTCACTTTCCTTTTTCCAGTTGCTGATCTTCTGTTCCATGTTTTTGCATGAAAAAAGTCGAAGAAAGTAGAAAGGCAACAGCAAACTTTCATCTTTTACACACAGTAGATATTTCCATATTGTCTTTCTTTCAGCATAGAATGAAACTAAATAGGATGTGGATAAAGCAATACAGTAAGTTCACTAAGATCTCGTGTGTCTATGAATTTATACTATACATACACATTTAAAATGTGACTCGAAGCAATATCCTCCATTCAACATAATATGCATAGCACATGGCACACTACATTTGGTAAGATACAGAGCGTTTTATATTTAATAAAATGCCTTTTGACATCGTTCGAGGTGAATATAGTATCCCAGTGGAAATATGCCGAGGTACTTTATAAACGCCTCCTGACTTGTTGACCTCCTGGCGTTGCGTTGGTGGCGGCAGCAGCTTCATGATCACGATGATCGGGAAGAAACAATGTGTCATTATGCTATGGTTTAGTCATATGATGGAGGTACTTCTGTTGTGGAACCACACTACACATGTTGTTCCCATGGAATAAAAATAACAGAGAGTGAAAATACGAAAAAACTGCAAAATGTATGAACGTAGGCAAAAGCAATTCCATTTTCTACCCAATTCCGTCTCCAGTACAAGGGAAAACAAATTCAAAAAATTAAGACAAAAAAACTAGTGCGATCAAGGAACAAGTGCAAGATACTTTTTTAGTTTTTTTCCTCTTCTTGTTCTTCTTCTTTCCAGTTAATAAATTAATTCGTCCTAATTCCTCTCTGTCAAGATTAATTATTGTGGAACAAATTGCAGCTGTGTCTAATTTTTTGTCTTTCCTTCGTATTCCTGCAGGACTTTCACTCGGCCATTCTTTCCTAATATTATAATAAGTCGTGTGAAGTTGGCTAAATGGGAAGCGACTGGAAAAGGAATGAGAAAATAAGAAATTGCAAGAAAAAGTTGGCAGGTCTTTCCTGGTTTGCTTTTTTGAAGAAAACTTTGTAATTTTCTTGTTAGTTTTTCTCATGGTATACATTTTCTTTTATACCCATTTGGGAATTGTTGGCTAATAGCTTAGCCAACGTTACAGGGGCATTGTCAGAATTTGTAGTTTGGTTGCAAATGTTCATTATGTAATTGTAATGGCAAGGAAAAAGCATTTTTCTTTCACACTTCTTTAAGATTAGCACATTAAAGCTAAAATGCCCTCTTTAGGTATTTTTTACAAATGTGTAATTTAACTCGTTCGTTGCCAATCACGGGTTACACCATTATGCTGATATATTATTACTAACATTGATGTCTTATTATTACAAATTTGCTAAGCGATTAGAAGCAATCACATTTGACATGAGCGGCTCCACCTTAGGCATTTCTCAATGATTAAAGTATATATCCCTTCAAAAACACAAAATACTTTCCATTATTTAAAACTAACAAATGAGGAAATCCAATGTTATTAGGTAGATGGAATTTTCAAACCATTACAATTTCACTATCCAAAGTGTGACTTTGCAATATATTAAAAACGAGAACATTTGTCATCGTCATTGTCATTATTCCCTTCATAATGTAAATTTTAGCAGAAAGGTCTTGAGCTGGGTGGTATAAAAACATCGTAAAGAGCTCATCTTTTCCATTTGTCATGGAACGACTATGCTGATAATGATAGCAATGATGACGGTTACCATTCCAATCACCATTCAACTCATATTTTTTATCTTTTTAATTGCTACTTCGCAGAGAATCGTGAGGATCGTTACACATTTACTCATTGGAAATGTGTGTGGGGAGGATTCTTTTTACGACTCACTCTTAAAGTCCCAAACGGGAGAATGAGAAAAGGATAGAGAAAGAAAATGAAGGGCTGCTGAATCATCATGAAGCTTTTTTTGTCCTAAATTGCACTTGTGATTCTAATTAATAATGACTGACTGGGTAAAATCGTAAAAAACTGACACGAGTATTGCTTGATACAATCCCATTGTTGTTGATTGGACGAGACCTCTTCAACCCCAACTTTATTATTTTATTTTTCTGGGAGAATAACTTGATGATCACACTTATTGCTGCCATGAATATTCCATTTATTTGCATGTTTTCCTTGTTATTGCTGTAACGCATTTTCCTTGTATTTTTGAGTAGTGGGTCCCTGCCGTGAGGATCCAATGAGTGTGATACTGTTGACTACGAAGATTGGACTGGGAAAGAAAGAGACAATCAAGAAATATTTTTAAAATCGTGTCGGCATTGGATTAAAATTTTACTAAGCATACGCAAAAAACCTGCTTAGTGTGCAATCTTGTTTTAAAAATAGAAAAACAAAAAACATTTAATTTTTCCCATTTATTAAGTTCTTCATTAGTTTATACTCTTGACATATTTCCCTGTCGAGCTCTTCTAATGAGTCTCGTACGTCAAACTTCATAATTTTTTCTCCAACTCCGCCTAGATCTGAACTTGAACACTATTCTTTATCATTATTGCACTTTTTCAACCCAATGTTCAAAAATTAACAAAAAATTCCCCACCCATTTGAGAAAGTTCGAATCCGTTCATATTCATGAAAGATGGAAAACAGGAAACAATTTTTTCTGAGTGGTAGAAACACTTTAGGAAAAAACACTGTCAATATATCTTAAGCAAATCTCTAGGAAAGGTATGTAATGGAAACCAGAAAGGGAAAGAGTTTTTGTGAATTGCCTCCCTCTTTTTATTACACTATCCACTATTATTGCAATACGGCAGTAGTCATTTTTGTCGTTGGGACAGCTATAAGGGAAAAGGACGCGCGTGCATTACAAAGACAACTTTGTTTCTGTAGTGGAAGTTGTGCAAAAGAGAGAAACAATAGAAATGGCAGTAAGAAAGGGGAAATGTACATAATAATTTTTTATCATCATCATCAACACCTTCCACCGCCAACACGACGTCATCATAATAATCATTGTCATGAAAACGTCAACAACATCATCGTCACTACCGTTATAGCCTCTTACGTGAATTGGAAGCAGAGTCCTCTTCTTCAAACAGTGCACTACGACTCCTTCATCACTCTCCATTGTTTTTTCTTCCACTGTCAACGCATTTCTCTTGGACGTTTAAGTACCGGAGAATAAACTACAATGGGAAAGCATTCTCGGAGAATTGTCCATAAGTATAATAATAATGCACACTCTCCACTCCAGTCGCTTGCTCTATTCAATTCACTGCTTTCTCATTCTCCTTTTTGTTTTCTGCTTTTAATTTGTATGAAAACCAGGGAGAAATCAAGATGATGATTTTGTTGATGAATTTTGAAAATTAGCCTAGCCATTGTTATTTTATCCTTACGATTGCGACCATTTCTTTGTTTTTTCATCATCTTTGCCACCGCTGCTATTCCCAACATTTGAATTGAATTACGGGAAAAAACTACCAACTGTGTGGCTACTGCTGTGCCAGAGCTACATCTCTTCAAAAACCGTCCTTTTGTGCGTAGCTAAAACTCTGTACTTACAGCGTCTCATCTTAATTCTTAAATTCACAGAGGGAAACACGGCAGTGTTTTCTTACAATAATGGATAGAAAGTTTTTAAGTGTATTCAGCTATCTTTGCCTTTCTCTTTTCCCTGATTTCATTCTACTTATGTTCACCCATTCCTTCTCCGTGTACAACCACAACAGCAGGAGCTCAGTAACAAGACAAGTGAATAAAAACTTTTAAAAATCTAAGCGGAACGTAATGAGTTAGTAGGGTATGCTCAAAGAACGAGACATGAAAAGATGATAACGATGATGATGTCACATTTTCCTAGTCATTATGTGCATAAAATGCATAATGTCCTTTCATTTTGTTTAAGCAAGTGTACATTCATGATAATAAAAACGAAGAGCAGCGTATAGGGAAGAAATTTTCCAAAAAAGAAAGGAACCGGCGACTGATATGGCCATGAGGATCTTGATGGGTATTTTAGAGAAAATAATATAAAGTAGTGAATGAACTGAGAGATGAGAATAACGCATCATTGCCTTTCCCGCACACCAAGCACGGGTGACTAGTTTTATTCTTACGTTCGTTGTCTGGTCCTTTTGGGTTGGTTTTACTGGAGATGTGGACGATTATGATGAAAATGAGTGAGTCACATGCCTTGTGTATATTTTCAAGTTTTAAATACATAATTTTACTAATATAAAGCTTTTCCTCCACGTGCATACAGCTTTCCTTCATGATACGATAATAAATAGCTGTTGTATTGTATTATTGTCAGCTCCACTGCAGCCAAATAAATGGTGTTTAGATGAAAAGCAAAGTGGAGATTGTGAAATATAAGAGAAAGAGATGGAAAAGAGAAAGTATCATTCATAAAATGACAAGTATAAAGCTAAAGTAATGCAATGTTCTATTTAGAATATTACATTTTTGGAAATAATGAAGGAATTATATGTGTACATTGTGTATCATGGTAGATTTAAAGAAAGCAATACAGAAAAGTACACCGAGTCTTGGAATTATTACCAGTGTGGGAAATAATGTTTCTTTTGTTGTTTTTGATTCCCTTTTAGAAAATGGGGAAGGATTGCCATTTCCCTGCATAAAATGCATATGAAATTTGGGAGAAAATGAGAAATGGATATTATTGCCCATTTAAGTTAGGAAAGGGTGCTCAGCTATTACAATAGGACCGACAATAGCACCCCTCTCTCGTTGCTTGACGCACTTGACATCAGCAAAGTCAATGTTGTAGCTCGGCTAAATAAATAATAAAATATTGTTAAGGATTTTCTGTGTTGGAAATGAAACTTTTCCCATCGTATCATTTACCGCTTTTTGCTGTGGTGCATAATGTGATGGACAAAGTTTGGAAATAAAAGAGAGGAAAACGCAGGTAAAAAAAACGAATCAGGTGGAAGAAATAGAAATTCAACCAAGAATGGTAACGGTGGAAGGATTTACGTAGGAGACAAGGGTATTGTTTCAATGGGATATTATTATTACTATTATGACAGTTATAAATAAAACGGCATAACGTTGCTGGCACGACATAAAAAGATCTGTTTTTAAAAATTGGAAACTGCTCATTCTCAGCCTATGTATAGGTGCGTGCATGTAAAAGAACGTTTTATACAAAAGTAGAGTTCAATAAGACTTTTTTCCATGCGATTCTAATCACTCCCTTGTGACTTGTTGTGTGCCATGGCAAAAAATGTAAAACGATCAGTTCCGTCCATTTCATTGTTATTTATTAGAAGTATATAGGATGGAAGGGAGTACTGTATTTAAAAAATTCAATTTTGCAAGAAAAAACGGAAGTTTCAGCTTTTCTAACGTAAGTATATGGTATTATCAGAAATATGCTATTTCTGGGAAAATTAAGAAGGGGAGCCTATTTTGGCATTGAGAACTCTTTTTGCAGTCAAGGCTTGGACAACGTGCAATACTCTCAATAATAATGAACGATTATTTTACATTGTCTCCATCTTTTCCACTTGTATTCCTGTTTGCATGGCTGTTTTGAGAATCAACTTTAATAGTTGAAGCAGAAGTGCTTTGCAAAAATAATAACAGTAATAGAAAGAAGGAACAACCTCATATATGTAATTTGCCTAGGTTTTTTAAACAAAAGGAACAAAAGCAATTTGGAGTGATTGGTGTTGCTAGTTTTTACTTCATTTTCAAGAAATTATTGATGGAAACAGCAGAAAAGAAGAAAGAGAACAAGGATATGCAATTTGTTTATTTAGCCTACTTCTTTCTTCGTTTTGATATTGTAATATTTATAATAGAAAGACAAGTTTCTAATCAGGAGAATGGAAAAACAAGAGAAAATTAATCACCAAGAAGGAAAATTTAGTTTAACTTATATGCATTGTCCCCGTTTTACATCACTGTTACCTGGAGGTTCGCAATTTAATAAAATAAGGCCTTCTTCTTTTTCAGACGTCACACGATCAATAATTAGGTATGACTTTTAATGGTTAATTAGTTTTTTACAAAATAAAAAATAATGTAGCAACACCATTTTCTAGTTAATCAACTTGGTACTGGGTATTAAGTTGTTCATTTCATTACTTGTACAGTTTCGTTTTTTATTCAAATGTAAGTATTTTAAATGATATTTATTTTATTACTTACAATCAAATCTTATTTTAATTAACCTTTTTTATTCAGCAGTAATTTCGATTTTGTCGTATAAAAGTTTTCGTCTGTTTTGTGACTTTAGCAATATGTCAGCTACTATTGGGAAAGGAAACTAAGTTTAGTAGGAAAATTTATTTTGCTCTTGTTCTTTTTTACGTCACAATCACAATTTGTTCAGAACTTGTGACCACTCGTCTTCAACTCTAGAAAGAAAATACTTTGTTAAAAAACTAGGCGGGATCCGTTTTTATGGTGTGTGTAGTCCGTCTGCATACCACAATTTCGCCAAATTAAAGGGATTTTGCATAAAATGTACCTCGAGTTTTTTATTTTTTACCGGTCTCGTGTTTTCTCCAGTCAGTCCGTAATTACAAAGTGAAAAACGAAACAAAAGTCGGGAAGGGCGGGTAAAAACTGCATGCAACAAAAAATTGCATCTGTCGCCAAACTTTCACTTTTACAGTACACAGTAAAGGCAGGCGCTCCTTAGCTGTATTTTTGTTCTTTAATTAGACAAAAAAAAGTTTTCGTGATGAATGAACGTCGACGGCGGCAGTGTTGCTGGTGCTAGCAACAAACAGAATTATTTTTGTATTTTTGCCAGAATTTATTGAACTAGACAGGGAAAGGGAACGAAAGAAAGCAACAAGCATTTTCCGTTTTATAACATATGTATCAACAACATTTTTTTTTAATTTTCCAAGAATTGAATCAAGTGCAGAAATCTAGCTGATTGTGAGTTATTACGCGCTAATTACAGTAGTAGGTTAAAAGGAGCTCTTCTGTAGTGAGGGAAAGTGGAAACAAGCCGCATTTCCACTTCACTTTTTATTTTAGAACACCACTCATCATCAAACTTCATTGCTCGTTCGTTGGCTAACTATATGCTTATAATAATTTGAGATATGTACCTTCAACAACGCAGCAGTGTTAAGAGTAAATCATATTCACTTAATAGTAAGCACAGTTCCAAAGTAAAAGTAGTAAAAAAACCAAAACTATTTGCATTATAACTGTGGAACAAAATTCCACAATTATAAATTTTATTCATGTAGTAAATTTTCACTATCCTTTTAAGACTCATGCACTTATTTTTAAATTTTGATTATACCATACTTTTACATAGACTTTTGTAATAATAATGATGACGATAATGATGGTGAAGTTGGTCAGCCCTTTTCGAGCCAAAACCACTCGGAACTTTTCCCTTGTTTTCTCCAATGGAATGGAATGTAATCACAATCAAAATAAGCACGCACCGCCACTAACAAACACCACTACTGCAACCATCACATATTCTCTGATCATGGTGCGATTTAGATGTAAAAGAAAGATAAAAGTTATATACAGGGAGGTGGAGACGGAGGAAGCAGCCGGTCACACATAAAAGTATAAGGGTCAGAGATTCATATTATTACAGAAGAAATATAAAATATGACTTTGTACATTCCTTAGCCCTAGTTAACGCTACAGAAAATAGCTGCAGCAAAAAAAACGGCAAGAAAGAGTGCCAAATCATGGTCCTCATCATGATCATCATCGTCATTATTACTACAGCCAAAGCAATAATAATATGGAACAGAAGAGCAAAACTATGATGGTACGACACCATTATATCCGTATAATCATCTTTTTTATTACATTTTTTCTGTTTTGTTCAACTTTAATAATTCTTTTCTACATAGTTCTTCTACCCCCTACACAGAGTTTGTCGCTTCAAAATAATACTTAAAAGTTCAACGTTACCGGTACTATTCCTAGTTTATTCCGCAATTGCGTTCTGAAGTTTAATATAATTCAATAATTAAAGTATTTATAGGTATAAAATATTTATTTCCAAAGCAAAATGAGAAAAATTAAACTCGATAGAATGAAATATTATGCAAGCCTATTGTAATTTTGGATTGCTTTATGTCTCGTACTTCCAATATTGAAAATCAATCCGATAATAACCGACCCCTGCTACTACTCATTACAGCTTGGATACCCTCACTTATTTAATTATGTTTGATAAAATCATTGCTAATGCAATTTAATGAATATCGTTGCTCTCCATCAAACAAATGCTTACAACCCAACAGGCTATTAATATTTAAACAATTTTATGACTAGGTGGATCTCCTTGAATTCGTGTATACATGACTAGCAGTCATTAAGAATATGACAGCGACAACATCGGTTAAATGTCAGTTTAATAGAAAGAAAATGGTGATTGGTGTGTAGTGGTAAATAATTTCTAAACCTGTTCTTTTGTTATTGTCTGCTCCCAACTTTTCCTGTTTTCTTCCCTCATTTATTGATTAAGTTCCCTGTTTATTGAAGAAAAAGCATTCCACACTCTTCCTGCAATTGTCTTCAAAAGTCAATGTTTATCCATTTATTATTTATCGTCCTACTACCATTTCTCAAAACCTTTTGATATAAGTACTTTTTGGAAGGGAATTGCTGAACAGCTTAGCTTAAGCATATGACACTTCACACATATGACGCAAGATATTTTCGATGCCGTTTATCATTATTGGGAATGTAACCTATCAAGAAAATGATTATCATTATGCTTATGATTAAAGCTTACATTTGCAAAGAAAATGTTGTATTTGCACAATTGGTAAGTATTCAACCACCATTCACTATTACCCTCGATGAGTGGATCAACTGCAAAGAATTCTACCAAATTCATCAATTAAAAATAAGCCAAAGTGGATAATGCACAAAGAAAGTACTATTTCCCTAAAACTCGTAATAATAATTAAAGAAAAGAACTTTCAGAATTTCCAAGTTCATGAACTATAGTATATTACAAGTTTAAATGGGATATATTCCAAAAAATATTTTTCCTTTTAACATATTCCCGGACACTGTGTCTATATACTGCTATCCCCCACACACTTTCTTGCAATTAATAAATGATGAAGAAGAAAATACCTTTCAAAGAAATGAGGATAATGTGGGTGGATAAATAATGAATGAAAAATTCCACGAGTTTTAACGTGGTTTCCTTCTTGAACAAAAAAAATACGAAAAATATATTAGGACAAGTGGAAAACGTGAGCAAACTTGGTAGATTTCCCAACAATATTCTGATCAGGTAAGGAAACAGCGTTTTTAGTAAACGGAAAATGTTTAATGTTGGCTACATCTACACCTTTTTTCTGCTTGTCGGAATTCCATTAAATTCTTTGAGAATAAAAAAGTACATTATTATTATTAGCTATTATGTTTTTCCACTCAAATATTCACATGAGCTTCCAGATGGACTTAAAAGAAAAAACTTGACAGAGAATGAAAAAAGAGTATTACAATGTTCTCGTGTTTTGCCTGCTTTACGGGATAATAATGTGTCTTTGTATAAAAAACCATTCTTTCCCCTTTCTCTCCGTCTTTAAATTTCTCTAAAGGGTGCAACTAATCTAAATAGATGAGCTTAAGTCTTCTAAATAAATAACTTCTGTCTGGAGAGACTGGAAGTTCATGAAGGCGGAAGTTTCAGAAAAAGAGAAAGGAGATTCGTATAAAAAATACATATAGTTGGGTAGCAACACTAAATACTTAAAATAAGTACACATGTATTCTTAATTTTTCTCCAGTACAAACAGATGATGATGATAATGACAGGACTAAATGGTACATAATAGGTACCATCATCATCTTCTTTTTATTCATTTTTTCAATACTTTGTACAGGTAGTGTGGTTTCTATGGTTTTAACTTTCAGTGTAAATGTGGGTAGAAAACTTAATATTATGCTCATTGTTGCTACTGATTTGTTCATAATTTTACTCCACTTTCTTCTATCATGATGCCAAAAGGACTGCTGCGTAGTAAACAAATGAGTGAAAGGATGGATATATTTTTTAACAGAGTAACGCAGACAAGTCAGGCACTAGCTCTTTTCTTTCTAAAAACACAAAATTCCGTGCGGTTACCAAGTTTATATTTTATGTTTTGCTTAGAAAAACATAAAAAACCCAAAGGTAGATTCTTGGGGTTAAATGTACATTTATTCAATAGTAATATATTGGAAAATGTGGCAGCGGTGGTGGTGCTATTAATAGCTCCCATCACATGGCAATACTATCAAAGAAGAAAAAATTGGAAAAAAGGAGCGTGGTTTTTTCGCAAAGTTTCTTTTTTCTACTTTCGGTTGACTAGCGAGTTGGAATTGCATGCGAAGTGAAAATTCAGTGATTGCAACAACAACACAGCAAAAGCAGAAAAAAGTTTACTTGACTTCAGTTGACTTGATAGTTGTTGGATGTCTGTCTGGCTGTGCGTGCTTAGAATAATATCCTGTCTGTTTTCCTCCATGTCTTTATACTCCATAGCTACTGTGATAGTCTGTCCCAGCGCAATAACAAAGTTGGGATTAAACGGTGCTTCTTGTTTGAAACTAATGTGATTTTTCTGGTGGTGGTATGCACTACTAGTATTGGAAGAGAAAGTCCTTTTTCATGTACCTTTTTTCCTTCTTACTAAAAATATTTGGAAAAGAGGAAAAGATTTCGTCATTTTTCCGGAATATGCTTATAAATAAAGTATATTTATAGCAAAAGCGTAGAGGCTAGATATATATAGCGTATACCTATTTGATGTGAGCAAAGGAAATTTTGTGGTTTTCTAAAAACACTAAACACAATTCCCACTTGGTTCTCATTTACATAAATGCGGAGGGGCACAAATGAAAACAAAGACTTTGCTGGGAAACTGCTTTTTTCATCCTATTAAAGCCGAATTGTTCAAGCAATCTGTGCCCCTTCTTTTGCTCCTGCTTCTGGGAATTGAATGGAAAACATGGCCATTTCATTTTGACTTGCAGCTTATTACAAGTCATGAATGGTAAATGCATGCTTAAGATCCAATCACTAAAGGAGAAGCTTTTTAAAAT
The DNA here is from genome assembly GCA_036507315.1 of Lepidocyrtus fimetarius. Taxonomy (NCBI): domain Eukaryota; kingdom Metazoa; phylum Arthropoda; class Collembola; order Entomobryomorpha; family Entomobryidae; genus Lepidocyrtus; species Lepidocyrtus fimetarius. Next base: position 22,222 of record JAANSO010000802.1, read on the forward strand.
CTTAACCAAAATTCAATTTCAAGTAACTGTTAATTTCCAATCTCGGATAGTAAAGAGTATATTTACTAGTACATCTGAGGAAACAAATTTTCAACAAATTGTAAAAGCGTTTCATGCTTTCAAAGACAGCGTATTTGATTATAATTGATATTGAAATGATTCACTTTAATTTTGCTTTTAAAAAGTAGCGTTTAAGAAAGTACGCTCAAAACAAAGTTAAAATTAGTTGAGACTGAAATCAATTTGAGAAGGAAAATATTATAGCAAAGTTTTCCTTTTAAGATTGATGAAAAGGAATCTTTAAATACAGTCACATCAATCGGTCTTCCCATATCATTTCAAGCAGAAATGCGGCCTCGGGTGTCTCAAGTTCTTTTATGTAACTACATATTTATTAACGGAAGCACTTATTCAGCAACGATGGTGGTAGAAGGAAAGAATGGCGGTGAGTCTGAAATCACATTGGATTCCCATTGTTTACTGAAATTCTCGTTCATATTTCATAATTATTCATGTGTATGGAATTGATATGATTTTAAATGAGGACAATGAAGGGAATATGGACGAGAGATGAAGATCACGAGGAGGATGATGATGAGAGCAGGGTATGATTACGATAATACATAATCCATGATGAAATTGTGGTAAAATGATGTAAATACATGAGAAAAGTATTTGGTCAAAAGTTTTTACATGATGGATAAATCATGTAAAAACTCT
>JAANSO010000803.1:0-22936 GCA_036507315.1 Lepidocyrtus fimetarius
GAAAAATGTGTAGTCCACATAGAAAACATTGCACGCCTACAGGAGCTGAGTTAGAGAAGAGCTGTGTAAAATTCTACATAGAAATTCAGAAAAGAGAGGATGAGTTTTTGGTATATATGAATTTATAGGGAAAATAAGCGAAGAAGAGGTAGGAAAGACGACAAAACAGGAGAGGATGTATCTAGCCAGCCAGAGAGAGCTCTCACACTTTCCACTTTTACATTCCCTTTTTTATATTGAATGCCTGCATTCTTCAGAGTGAAGAACAGAACGGAGCTGAAGAGATATTTTATACAAGGGTAGAAATATGTTTTTTGCTCGAAGTGGAAGTAGACTCGCAGGAGAAACATATTACGTGTATATTTTTCATATATTTTTTTGTCTTCTGCTGCTGTGGAGAGTGAAGGGAAGGATATAAGGAAAAATGTAGAATCTCTTCTGCTCAAGCAATTGCTGCTGAATCCAAGAAAAAAACGAGGAGTCCTTGTCCTCACACGTTAAAGTAATATGCCAGAGTTGGCTGCTCTTTTTTAGTTGCATGGAGGGTTCATTGGAAGTCGGTGTTGGAAGGAGATGAAGAAAGTTTTCCCCTCTTGTTTTTACTATGGAAAACGACAAACAGGAAGCGACTAACTAACGGTTTTTTATGAAGAAAGTAAAAAAGGCTGACAAACGAAATGAGGAAGAGAAAAGGGGTAAAATTATGGAAGAAAATGTCAATTTCTTCAAGTAATGGCAGTCTATGAGAACCATGAATGGAGAGTTCCAAAAACTTTGTGATTTCGTTTATGAAAGATGATAAATGTAAAAAGTGTTCTCTATAAAATAACTCGTTTCTAACTGAATTAAAAGCTCATTTTACATTTTGTACATCACTAGAATTTGATACCTTTCCACGTGGAGATTCAATTTAAGCGCTTTTAATGAAATTAAATCCCCACTTAAAATGTAATTAACCTTGCTCCAATTCAGAAAACAATACCAGGAAAAAATGCATAAAAAAGAAGCTGCATGAATTTATTTTTATGTTTTGGCTCATTGAAATATCGCCTTTCGTAAGATATATTAGGTAAACACCCACAACGTGTGAGATAGCGGCCTGCCACGACGTACGAGTTGAAAAAATCCAAAACCATTACCACTCTCTCTGTCAATCGGTGATGTTAACAAGCGAGGAAGCCACAATCTAACAAAGCAATTAAAACCCCAAGTTACATCCATTAGGGTTGAAGTGGGAGCAAGAAAAGATGATTTATGGGGTATCTACGAGAGGATGGATATACCCCATAAAAACCAGTGGATAATGATAAGTATTGAATACAGTAAACAATTCACTTTTCACTTCAATCCTTTCTCTATTTAAACATTGGATTTACAAGAGTGATGACTGTGATTGATTGAGTTGACGTTTGATAAAGAAGTTTATCGTAATTGAGAAGAAAATATTCAACTTGAAAAGGATTTTTTTACATTTTATGTAAATCTGTTTGTTGACAAAACACTGATGATGATCGTGTTTGTTTACTATTTTTAAATCCAAGAAATTGCTTTCGGAGGATTGAACGAGTTTATTATGAAAGAATGATGGGGTTTATGCTTGGAAAAAGGAAATCTTTTTTGACAGAAAGGAAGCATCGGCGGACAAGCTTTAACTCCCTTTGGGATTTTCATTGTTTTTAGTTGAGGGAGACACTCTGAATGAAAGTAAATGAGACGTGGTTAATTACCGTTTATTTTTTAGAGAGTTGTACAAATCCAGGGTTAACACTAATTTCTCGACATTTTCATTCATTCTGTTTTTACTGCATTTAAGTTTAAATTTAGCATTAAAAATATTTAAATTTAGATAATTAAATACATTTTAGCAAATTTATGTTTTCAGGATTTTCATATGGAAGCACTGTCGTCGTCATCATAGACGAGACGACTGGCAAAGAGAAACATTAATAGACACGTAGTTGTATTAAAAATCATGTTCATCACCATCTCATCATCCTCTAATTTTTTTCACTTGCCTATGCTACGTTTCCTTCACATGGACGAGCACGTTTGCAATGGAAGGATGGAGGATAATAACGCATTCAGCTCATATTATTATCCTTTTTAACAAGGCTGAGCATTATAATGAGAGCCGAGTTTCTTAAGCTACTTTTATACATGTCTTCTTCATGTTGATTACGATGAAAACGAGAAGATTTTTGATAGAAGTTGAATAGTAAAGAATTGCAAACTCGCTTCCTTTTAGGTACCAAATATCTTGCATGCTCTTTCTAAAGCTACAATGTACACACAGATTGGCTGATTTTTTCTGATCCAAAACTTATCTGTCCGTCGCTTGTTTTTTTCATTTTACGGCAGAAGTTTTATGTACCGTTTTTAGTACTTTGTGTGCCTAACAAAGAGAAAACCCGAAAAGGACGAAAGATTTGAGGATTTTTAGAAAGAGCATGTGTTTTGGAGTTTATCTGTACGCCGTCTGGTTATTTCAAAAAACTCCGCAACAGGGGAACAACCATAGAAACCTGCACACAAGGTAGAAAAAAGGCTGATTTATTTAGAAGGTTTTTACACGAAGATATAAAGAGTTTATAAAACAGCGGCTAAAAAAGCAGCGTATAAAACCCTCCAGCAAAATCCACTGTAGAATATAACTTTTCAAATTTCTTGAGCAAGAAAGCAAGAAAGAGCTGATAGGATGTCGACGAGGATGACGATGATGATTGTTGATCACGATGATGATGAAAAAACTTGCATGATGTGAATTTGGCTGAAAACAAGAGAAATCGTCTGCTTTTCTTCCAAATGGTTATAGCTTGAGCTCGTAAAACCGAGAGGAAAACATAAAACTTGGAGGCCTCTCGATACAGAGTCCATTTTGTTACAAGAAAGAGAAGAGGGTGAGAGAGAGAAGCTCTTCGGAGTTTTACATGAATGAAAATGAACTTTTGCTCTCTTTCCAGTAATACCAGAAACTGTGTAGCGTTGAGGCATAAGAAAAATGGTAATTAGATAGTGGTAATTACATAATTATGCAAGCCTTCTCAAATTGTTCATAATTAAAATTCGTTTTGAATTTCATTAATTTGGAATATGATACAGGATTGCACAAATATTTACTTTTAAAATCATTTGGGGAATAATAAACACTAATTTTACGCTTTTGACGTATTTTATGGGATAATCATCAGTGTTTATGCATGTCACTGTGAATGAGCTCATGGCAGGGCGTTACGTGAATAATGATTACTTATGAATGTGACATGATGTCATACTGTCATGTTTTTTCTGTCTGTAAACCTGCAACCGGTGTTCAAAGAGTTGCCTTCATCGCCACTCCACTTTCCCTCATGTCTTTTCCCGCAGATTTGTCTAACAATAACGGCTCAATACCGTACTTTCTCCTTTTCCACCAGGAAAACCAGGAAATGTTTTGGACAAAGGACACTCCATTCCATTGAATCTTTTGATGTTCATAAAAGTAAATCAAAGCAGAAAGGAAGTAGACGCCATTCATTGAAGTGTATTTGAGTATCCGTAGGTATTTATATTTTCTCCACGATGGTAATAATAGAATAAAATATACAAACAATACAACATTTAAAAAATAAAGCAAAAATACATAAGAAACTACAAAGCTGGCATTTCAAATGTTTTTTCTTTGTTCTCCGGCATTCCTAACCATGGTGGCGAAATGGCTCATGGGCTTCCTCAAAAGGTTCCCAGGGTTTCCATCCTCCACTAACCTCCCGTCTTCTAGAACAAGTACTCTGTCCCCGTCGATGATTGTGTCAAGGCGGTGCTAAAAATTAAGAATACAAATGAGAATAAATCTGAGCTAATTTTATAGTATCATACAAAAAAAAACTTACGGCTACTGTGAGAACAGTGGAATCCTTAAAAACGTCCTTCACAACTTCTAAGAGAGTCCTCTCCGTTCCTAGATCCACTGAACTTGTAGCCTCATCCATTACGACGACTTTGGATTTGTGTAGAATCGCACGTGCCAGGGCAAGTAGTTGTTTTTCCCCTGCACTGAAAGCTTCCCCTCCGTATTTAATCTCTAGATCTGTATAAATACGAAAAAATCATGGAAAATGAAAATGGAGCAAAGATTGAAAGTGACAATGAAGGAAATTTACAGCACAAACCTAATTGCCCGGGCATATCCTTCACGGTGTCTTTCATCTGACAGAGTTCCAACGCGTCCCAGATATCCCGATCTAGTATTTTCCCTTCCGGATCCAGGTTAAACCTTAAAGTCCCCGAGAAAAGGATGTTCTCCTGGGGTATAATGGAAAAGCTTGACCTGAGCCTTTGAAGTGGAATTTTGTGTATGTCAACCCCATCAATTAAGATCCTTCCATTTTTCACGTCAGAGATTCTAAAGAGGGCCATGAGCAACGAAGACTTCCCACTACCTGATCTCCCACAAATTCCAACTTTCTGCTTTGGCAAAACATTCACACTCAAACTTGAAATGATGGCCGGTCTGTCCGGTCCGTATTGTACTGAAATATCTTCAAATTTAACTTCCCCACTTGTTGGCCAATCTTCAGGGATCTTTTCGTCTTCTCCTTCATAATCTTCCATTTCCAATTGTGAATATCTATCTATTCGGTCCACAGAGTTCATGAACATTTCCACTTCCGCGAGAAATTTTACCACCCAATTCAGATAGACGGGGACGAGTAAAGTGTAATTGATGGCTAAGCCCACCATCGAAGCAGTTACTGCCGAGGGGTAGATGTACGAGGAAATTACTGCTGCTAATGTAGCCAGAAACACTATCACGCCACCGAGGTAATCCTATAACGTTCCAACAGAAAGAGAAAAAAATACTTTTTTATCTTGTTCTAGACTACCACCTACCAAACCCACCTTATCTACATCGGGCTTTGCCAAAGAGAAAGTTTTCAGCTTTCCAACTTTCCTGTCAGCGATGTGGCAAGTGTAACAAAAAAGAAATGTACAAGGCTAAGGCTTAAGTAATAAATCTACTGTGACTTATCTGACCGGATGCTTTTGCAAGCAAAAAAGTTCACCGGGAACAGACAAATTTTGTTATGAATTGTTAAAGCTCAACCCACTACGCACGTAATTATTGAACGTAATTTTCTAACATTTAAAAAAAGGATTTCAAGCGGATTTTATTAACTTACCAGGGATATACTTAACCATCGATTTCCCACATTGATAAACATGTCGGCTTTGTTGTGGGAATCCAGCGTGGCTAGCATTTGCTTTGTGAATCTTTTTTGTTCCCGGAAAGCCCGTATTGTGGAAAGCCCTTCCAGCGTTTCGTGGAAGTGGGAGTAGATGGGACCTCGAGATATTGCTTGGATTCGCTGGAGCTCTCTAAACAATCAAAAGTTTATTATGCCTGGTTTGTAAACTTTTTAAAAACGTGATTAAATTACTGAAAACTGAATTTAGTTCAATAAACAATAATTTAATAAGCAAAAAATTAAATATTCTATAAAACGTGAATAAAAAGAAAGATGGTAATTAATACGTACCTGGATGAAAACCTGTAAAAACGTTGGATATAATAATAAATAGCTACGATTGGCACTGCCAAAAGGAGAAACCAAACGTTGACGATGGCGTTAACGACAATTGCAGAAAAACAAAGGAAAACGAACTGAAGGAAACGTTGCATTGAGATACATAATTTCTGAAATTTTAAAAAGAAACCCAAATTTTAAAATACTCTAAAAATATTTATGGAAATAGAAGATGATATTTAAAAGAATCATTTTCGCATTGAATAATTCATAAATTTTGTGAAATGAAATTGCTCAATATAAAAATGAATAAATCATGCAGGATGAGTCTCATAAATTGAAAGTGCGGAGTCCAAACGAATGTTCTGTGAGGAAAAAAATAAGTGTAAAAAGTGTGCAAAGTGGGTAACATCACTCACGCGATCAACAACTGCGACATCTGAGGAAAACCGGTTGATAATCCGTCCAATAGGCGTAGTCTCAAAAAATCTGACAGGGCATTTGACAACTCGATCCATCATCCTGTGGTGAAGAATCTCTCTTGAGTTTGCCCCAGCCTGCTTTCCCAGAAGATTACACGACAAGGAAATGATGACAGTGGCAAGACTGAGCAAGACATAAATATTAAAATAGGTGGACATAATCTCATCATATTTCTCTTGATCGTCCTTGTATTGATTCGCAGCGTCACTCCATTTACTCAGCCAAAAGTTTGTGTAAACTCGGACAACTTCATAGCCGATTGCAGAGTACAAATAAAGTCCACTCACAACTTTCCCGCATGCCGTTACATAAGATAAGTACACTCTGTAAGGAATCTTCCCGTATTCCCTTTCATCCTGACTTGTTTCCCTGGAAAGAAGTGCTTCCTCAGGGTCTTCCACTTCTTCTTCTGTCAGCTCTCCTTCGCTCTGTCCGGAAACTGTAGAGGCAAGTCTGGGAGAGCTCGAGATTTTCTCTAGCTCCGTGTTCGACGAGCCACTTGAAGATGCAGTCTTTTTTGAACTAAACAGCTTTTTTAGCAGTTTGTCTTGAACGCGTGGACTGGCAAGGTCACCCTTGCCAGGAGGCCCCACTCCACTACTACATTCTGAAGCTAAACCTGATACGGTATTCGCTCGGGTAGGAGAAGCAGACGGGGATCCTGTTACGGAGGACTTTGACCTTGCTCCCGGAGAGCCTTTCTCTTCATCCTCTACCGGAAGAGACTGCAGTCTTTTAAACTTTTTGCCTAGTGAAGGACTTTTACTTTTTAAAGTGGCTTCCGGCTGTAGAGAACTCATTCTCTGGACTTGCATGTGCTTGCTTGATGAAGCTGACGTTCTGCTGTCTCGTGAAGTACGACTAACCGCGCGACGACGTAACAACGGCGTCATGTATTCATCGTGGTAATCATCACTTGGGAAGAATATATCGTGGGAAAGGTTTTTGTAATGTGAGAAAGTCCCTTTTCGCTTTCTAAAGGGTTCCAGTGGGGTGCTTGGGTCGTGTTCTCCGGTTTTCCAGCCACTGCGTATCATTTGATTGTGTTTGAATTGGAGACCAACCTTTGAGACGAGTTTTAAAAGGGTCCAACGCTCTTTTGCTGTTCTAGCTTCGCGCTGAATATTCAGTTCTTCTTCTTTTCTTGAAATCATCACTTGCCACTCTCGATAGCATTCTGGGTCACGATTTTGAATCTCTTGGAGGCTTCCTTGAATACGGATTTTACCGCGTTCCATGGCGATTATGTAATGTGCGTGGTGCAAAATGGGTAGGTGGTGGGTGACCAGCACCACCGTTCTTTTCGATCGTAACAAAAATTTTAAAATCCCTTCGTCTAGAACGTGATGGGCTACTTCGACGTCCAGAGCTGACAACGGGTCGTCCAAAATGACTACGTTGGCGTTGGAGTACAAAGCCCTGGCACTATAGTTTACAAGTTTTAAAAAATGTCAGTATTTACTTGAATTTGCATAGAATTAAATGGAAAATGCTGTCTAGAATAATATTACGTTGCAATCCGTTGCTTCTGACCCCCAGACAAGTTAATTCCCTTTTGGCCAATTTCAGTGAAATCATTTTCCGGTAAAATGTCAATGTCTGGCTGGAGTGCACAAGCTTGTATAACTTTTTTATATCTCGAGGCTTTGAACGGCCTTCCAAACAAAATGTTTTCCCTGACACTGGCATTCAGCATCCAAGCCTTTTGTGCTGCATATGCAATGGATGCTCCACCACTCCACTGTAAATCTCCACTGCTCTTCCGCATTTCCCCTAGGATTGCACTGATTAACGAAGACTTTCCACTTCCTGTTGGACCCACAACCACCGTTAGTTTTTCTTTGGGAATCTCCACACAAATTTCCGACAATCCACTGTAACGTGAGCTCTGCGGAGAAGAAGAAGGCACAGAGGGGATTGGCATTGACTCTTCCCATGAAAAGAACCCGTCCCTTATTGAAATAATACTTTGCTCGTTATCCATTCTTTTCATTTCTTTACTTGTTCCATTCAAATTAGCCACACCAGAGGGGTTATTACTTCTACAGTCTTTAACATTTTCGTCTTCTTCGTCTTCCGCGATATTCTCCAAAATAAACACCGAGTCCGTGCTGGCATCCAAATCAGAATTTTTCCGCTTTCCATTCAGCGGAACATTTTGCTTATTCATTTGCAGTCCATCTCCGTTAAATTTTGAGTGGACTTCGTCATCTCCATCCTTGTCTTGTTGATCTGGCAAGGAAGAAGCTTCTGGAAGCAATAGGAAATCCCTGACACGTCGAGTGCTTACCTAGAAAGCATACATTTCATATAGCAACTCTCATTTTAATGGCAAGTTTTATGAAAACTGTTGTTTTACCAGAGCATCAATTACTACGGGGACGGTTATAGGAAATATGAATAAGGGAACGGTGAGTTGGTTGAATAAAGCCAGCCCAGCAAATACTTTGGGAGGCTCCAGCTTCTCAGACTCAATGAACGGATAGAGGCCAAATGTCACAACTGTCACGAGCACTGAAGAGATGTGTGTGAGGAAGGCTGAAAATACGAAACAATCCCGTTCAGCATTTTAATGAATGTATTGAAAAGTGAAAGCATCAGAATTATAAGCAAGAGAAAGTGTTTGATTCTTGTAAACACAGTCATTTCCACTCAAAATGACGCTGCATAAAAACTCACTCATAATAGATCGATAGAGCAGGTCTCGGTCTAAATTCACAAGTTCCTTTTCACGAATCTCGACAACTTTGCGGCTAAACAAAAGCTCCCAGCCGTGTAGTTTGAGGAGTTTCATGCCTTGCAAAATCTCACTGATTGTTCGCAATCTTTCATCACAGCGTTCCTGGAAATTTTTAATAAACCTTAAAATCAATATCTCAATTTTAATCGCAGATGGTAATTTTGTATCTGCCATTTCATTTTTGATGTTTATAAAGTCTCATGTCAATGATCTCTGCATAAACATTAAAATTGTGATTTTATTTAACTAACTTTGGATTCTAAATAATTGCCAAGGAGTTGCAAAAAGCGCAAAAATCAATGCATGCAATTTATATTCCGTGCGAGTTGCATTTCAAGTAACCTGATCCAAAGCTAAATGCTATAAAGTCAGAATTTTTTTCTGGGTGGATACTTTACCAGTTTTTACAACCAGACATGACATTTCTAAATTGATTACTATCTGAAGACAACACAGACATAAATCAAAACCCTCTGAATCTTTTAAAACTCGTCATAATACATCAATTAAATCCAATGTTCATAAATCATAGTTTTCCATTTTTTCTTTATTTTATTGCTTAATTTCACGATGAGAGACAGCAATTATTGTGACTCAAGTGGTTTATTTTTACGGGGAAATTAAGAAATTATGTGCAGCCAAGTGAGTAAACAAGTTATTTCAGACACAATTTCATTTAAACATGAAGTACGTGCGTGCTTACATAATATTTAACACGCGAAAATAAAACATTGCATGAGCTATTCCAAGCAAAAATTACAAGTTTTTAATACAAAAAAGCCCTGTCAAAATAGCAGAAAAAGTATTTCTGAGGGTGATTTATAAAGTGAAATCTGCATTTAAATCAATATCAGGAAAAAAGTTACAGAATAATAAAAACGTCTACAAATGACTATCCCTAAATAGATTCCGGACAAATAGCCTTTTTCTTAGCACCTTTTCTCTTTTAATTAACTACAATGTCAACACATTTAACTTACCATGAGCTCCTTCGAGTTGAACGACATTTTTTTCCCGATAAGGAATTGTAGCGGGATCATAATAACAATGCAAACTCCTGCGCCTATCAGAGCACTGCAACCTAGCTGGAGATACAAAAGACTCATCAGGACTGCCAACTGAAAAATAAAAAACACATTCTTAAACGATTTGATCTATATTTTAAGAATTTAAATTAAAAAACAACAAAAAATTTAGCCAGACTAATACTATATGAGAAGGCGTCTCATTTTATCTTGTCATTGTCAAATGGTAAAAAATGACAATTGCTCACTTTCTGTTTTTCTACTCGATTAGCATAATTTATTCTGAGTGATTGTTATCGCAGAGAGTAATCTGTTTGCAAATCCTGTTGACTATTAAGTTACAAATTATGATTGAATAGCAAACAAAAAAATGGCAAAATGAGTGCCAATATCGATATTATTTACACAAGTCATTCAATCTATTCAACATTTTAATTGATTTTTTTTTCACTGGGAAATACTCAAAGTTATTATTGTAGTACCTTTAAGGGGATCGCCCAAATGAAATGTCCCATCCAAAAGAACATCATAATGTTGTTTGTATCTTCCGACATTATGTTCACAATTGATCCGTTATCAAAACCGTGGGCTGTGGTGCTGCTGCTGTGATGAGTTGAAGAATTTGACGAAGTGCCACTCTCCTTATCGTCGTCTTCCTCGATCCCACAAGAATTCTCTTTTTCATCTGGGGAGACGTGATGCTCACTTTGCGACGCCTTTGTTGGGGACAGAGTTAAACATTTTTTGTAAATCAACGCCTGCAAATAAACAATAAATAATCCTTGTCATTATCGGCAATAACCGTTTATTGCACATTGTTCCTTTTAGCAAATTAGCCCATGTGCAGTTATAATAGCAATAATCCCAGGTTTTACAGGTTTTATATGCAGCATATTAATTGTGGATTTTATCAAGAAAATGACTTTGAAAACGTTATTATAGAATAAATTTCTAGTTTTTCCCCATTTTTCTTAAAAGTCCACACAAGTAGTTAAAAAAATCTGCTAAAACGTGTTTGACGTTTAAATTACCCAAAATGATTATCTTAAGCTCGTGACTGTCCACTCAAACAAAGCCTGGATGGGTAAAAAATGACAGTAATCTGGCATGTCGTGTTTCTCTACCTATCATCACCATCTCCACCACCATCAAACACAATTTTTAAAGAAAAAAGAGCGTGTAAAATTTATTGTTTGCAAAGCCTTCTGTGTTGATTCATTATTCATTCAGATTGGTTTTATGTTAAACCAGAAAGTCATGTCATGCTCATTTCTTGTAACTTCTCTCCAGTAATTAATCAGCTTGCAAAATACTTGATCTTTTCATATAAAACTTTCCTATCATTCATTTGCTTTACAAAGCGAATCAAATCAGATTTTTTTACAGAATTGTTTGTTTAGCGAATGACAAAATATTTTTCAACTAACCTGCAGCGCAAATTTAACGTGAATTCCTTCCGAGTTGACGAGAAATGTGGAACACTGTGAGAAAGTACTTTGAAGAAATGAAGCAAGCAAAACAATCAAAGCCATTACGTATCCATTGGAAATCAACTGTGAAATTGTCAAATACACCAAAGATCCTTTTTGGTTTGTTCCAGGAGAATCTAAATTGGTTTCCGGCTCGTATAAAGTGTAATTTAACTCTGTGTACGCAACAATCCCTTTGATCCCAAGTGGAGCGATAAACCCTGAAAAGTCTGCTAAAAGCCGGAACAAGCCACCGACGAGTAAAGAAGGCCAAATTGTTTTGAAAAGGCATCTCCACAAACTAAACGAAGAGCCTTCGCGGGTGATCTGTCAAAACATTTTAGCAATTACGTAAAAAAATGGCAAATATTTTTTAAATAAAAAAGACATACTCTTTCAGATTCGTAAACATTTTGAAATCTTTTGAGTTGTGTTGACGTTTTCTCTTCGTCTGGCAACTCTCCTAAATCCTCGTCTTCAAGTGGATGCCAGTAACCCAGACGGAGGAGAGCAGTAAACCAGTAAAATGTGATTCTTGATGGAAGGGTTGAGTAATTATGGAGATAGCGAATGTTATTCTTTGATCCATCCCGCTCATTCCTCTTCTCTTTTTTCTATAATTTCCAACAAAAAAAACTTGTTCATCATTTTATGTGTAAATTATACAAACGATCAAAAATGTGCATGTGCCTAAAACAAAAATATTAAACAAAATGTCAATCCTCTAAATATTGTTCGTTTATTACAAGAAGTCTGCAGAAGATGAAAAGACCAAACAATTCATCTCTATTTATCTATCCATGTTTTCCATTAAAAAACTGTGTTCGTGCGTAGCTCTTCAACTCATTATGCAAAAAAACGCTAAAATTATAACCTACACGTTGCTAAATTCTAAGAAAAACTTACTTTTACATGAATAATGATGAGAGAGTGGTTATCTCCCTCCCTTCTCCCTCTATGAGGTCTACTAGACTCGTAATTACTATTAAAATCTGAATTACCTTTGCTGACATGCAACTGTATTTGGTAAAATATTATCTCAAAGAGGTTTGTATAGTAAACTAATGCTTTGCCAGGGTTCATAATATTGCATGAAATGATACAAGTTTAAATATTCTGCTATTTTATTAATTTTGATTTGTGATGATGATAAAAGGGGATTTTACGGTAGTTACGTGATTGTGCTTTCTGCCTTCTATTCATTATCTCATGTAATTTCCATTCATTGAAAGATGAAAACTCCAGAATTTACCAAGAAATAGGAAAAAATGAATTCGTACTAAAAGTCGTCTGTAAATGACGCAGACTAATAAAGCAATTTTGACACTTTTTGTTTACGAATAGTATGCCAAAAATCAACCGATGGGTTAGCCGACGAGATTTTGGTTAATTTTGCTTTGTAACTAGAATCAGGATTTTGTGATTGTAAATTCATAAAAATAGTTTATACATTCATTGTTTTATTGTATTTTTAACCAATTAAAAATAATTATAAGCAATTTCAGTTGATCATTTGAGAATCTGTACAGCGTATAAAGAAGCAAAGCTGGTTTATAATTAGAACATTATAAAAAATCGCCTTTATTGCATGCCTAGGTCAACATTTAACTTGTTTGCGTTCAATGTTTTTCCCCAAAATCATAAAACTATTGTAAAAATATAAAATATTGTAAAATAATACTTCAGACAAATATTTCATGATTTTCTTGAAGAATAGCAAATAAACTCAAAGTCAAACAAAGACTTGTTTGTTATTTCGTAAACTCAATTTGCATTCACCTTTCATTATTTAAAACGATTGTCAAAGCCTTATCTTTATTTTTCCGCTTGTCATTCCAAGAAAAACGGAAAAGGTATTGAGTGATAAGGTGAAAGTATTTCAATGACTAATCCCGCACGACAAAAGAAATCTGTTTAGCTAAACAAACAATCAAAAACGTTGATGGTGGATGTTTTTGAATGATTTCATTGTTTGAACATTTTCTGCATTGTCATTTGTAAAAGGTATTCAAAATCCTCCTCCCACGTATGGCTAAACCCAGCGAACAATAAAGCTTTTCAAAGGTGTAATAATGCGACATTATTACCTTTTCATAAGCTGTACACGCATTTTACACTTAAACACAGTAATTTCCATGTTTGGTTGAGGTAAAATAGCTCATTTAAAAACACTTTTTGTCATTGTTCCTAAATTTATGATAATTATGCTTTTTTGGGTTCATGAAAGGTTGAAAAATGATTTACCTTTTGGAGTAGTGTGTGGAAGAGTAAAACAGTGGAAATTAAAGCTGCAGCGGAGGAAACTCCGTTCACCCCGACTTTCACGTGGAGGAAGGTGAGCGCACAGGTGGAAAAATATAGATGGAAGTTTAAAAGAAAAAAGGCAAAGGAGATGGAGGAGAATAAGACGTTGAGGAGCAAGTACTTTGAGCGTGCCAACCTCTCAAATAAATGATAGTAGAGGAGGAGGACACAAAAAGCTATTAAAGTCACTAGTGGACCGATAATTTTCAAATATTCATAAATCACTTCCTCCTTCTCAGGCAAAGCTGGTCTCGTAAAGTTTTCCCGCAACTCCAAAGAAGAAGAGCGCTTATTAATAAAACTAGGAACGGTTACACTTTTTTCAAACACTGTTCCAATAACTTCATTTTTACTCTCAACAATTTCATCTTTTAAAAATACAATCAAGTTTTCAGCAAGATCTGCACTGACTGCTGTTAAAATCACAAACGTTAAAATCCACAGGGCAACGTGATGATCGAAAACGTCTCGGATTGGGAAAAGTTTCTTAATTTGTTCAGAATCCTCAAAGTCTTCATTTAATTCATTAAATCTTTTATTCCTTTTCTCCCTGTTGAAGCCTCTTGGGCGCTTGTGTAACGGGACGGTTGAAGCTTCCACCGAGAAAACTTTTCTTCTGTTGCATTTCCCACGGCATTTATTATAGATTAGTACAAGGACAGAGGTGTAAATAAAAAATAGATTTGTAATGAATTGAATGAAATAATATGAGCAATTGGAAGGGTTATCAGGAAATTGAGATGTTAAATTATCACTTTCACCAAAGAGATGGCTAAGTACACGCAAGTCGCACAATTTTTCGAGCATTGTAAAATATAATGAAAGGACACACAGCTCTGTTTTTAACTTTTCCCAAAAACCTTTTTCCTTCAGACATGTGATTCCTTTGGGTATGCAAATCCCTGGAGAGTTTCAAGAATGAAGACCTCTTGGTTAAGTGATGTGTTCTTTTTAAACATGATTTTGTAAAGGGTTTAAAATGACAAAATGCTCAACTTGCATAGATTATGATAATGAGAGAAGTGAAGGAACAAGCTTTTATCTTTGTTTATCTTGTTTAGCAAAGCTGTACAACAACAAATTGCAGAAAGATGAAGACGAGGATGGCACACACACAGAAACGCACACCCTTCTAAAAACTTCACAACTTGTCCTATCCACCACCTTCTTTGAACACATTTTTACAAATGATGGACCACAATGAAGATTTTTTCGTGAGTAATATGGGGATTCTTTTATACAAGAATTCAAGCTTAAATCAAAGAATTAAACAGGGAAGGCGCTTCGTTATCTTCTTCATCTCCTTCGACATTATCTGCATTCTTTGAACTGAGCATCATGTCTTTGCACGGAATCCCATGTAATCAAATGTTAAAATGTTGCTTTTAAGAATACACATGTCGTGATTCCTTCACAAAATTTTGTTTAACTTGTAGTACAAGACACTATTAACACCGGGATTGTTTCCCTTCTTAATTCATACTCAATATTCCGTGTTTTGCATTATTTTTGAATGTACAAAACGATTTACTATCAATTTCAATGAATGTCCTTGATACGATGCAATTCATTATTAAAATCTAATTAACTTCCAGCAAGTATTTACAACGGAAAACGGTTTGAAAAATTGCAAGGTTAATCCTTAATGTGCATGATTCTCTGTTAATTTTCCTTTCGGATACTTCCAATATTTACAGAATCGTGTGAAGCACTTTCCATGCAATATTTTCCTGTGCAATTCTACACCTTTTTTTTCAAGTATTAAAAGGTGGTTTACTTAATAAAATTTAATGATTTCCATTTAAAATCCAGTTTTCATTTAGGTGATTTAATCAACTCATTAGTTTAATATTTTCTTATCTTAAATACCATTTTGTCAATTGAGATTTTGAGTCTTCTTTTGAGTTCACTTGAAAGAACGAGCAATAAAAATTCTTTGCTCTGAATAATTGACAAAATGAAAATCTGGTCACAATCACACAATCAATGCTTTCTTTTCGGCTTTTTAAAAAACCAAATCAATTGATTTTTTACTAATGGGGAACTTCTCTTCAAAGTTGATTTCAGAATATTATTGACATGTTTATTGTGCGGTGAGACTGGTGAGAAAGGTGCACCTGCATTAAAACATGTGTCTGCTTACAACATTCTCCCTTTTCTAAACCACAAAACTCAATATCAAATTGGAATATATTTAAAATACTTGTTTTGCTTAAGTAACCCGATACACTTTTGCCAATCAAACGGTTATTGCGTAAACAGTAGCAAAACAAAGTTGACACTTAATTCTCGCGTCACCCCAGTGTATTCAATAAAACTAGAAACGAGCAAGAGCTGTCTTCACTTTTGGAACGTAAAAATAATTCATCGGTCATTGTCATTAAAAATCTCATTCATATTTTAGAATCAAGCTTGATCTGATTCACAAGTCATCATCGTTTCATCAGGATTTTGTCCATAGCTGTAAATAAAATTGAATGTGCTTTAAAACAACGTTATTGTCTGGGACAAAAACACATTCCGCATTATCTAAATTAATATTTATTGCATGGGATTGTGAGGGAGTTTGCAAAGTGGCGTTTTATTCAACGCTTTTATTTTTATGTTAATGTGAGCAGAGGGAACAGCTCGCATGTCCTAAAGAGACTCGCATCAATGATCATCCACTGCTTTTCATCATTACGCTTTGTTAAATTGTTTGTTTTATGTTGCTTGAAATGAAAATAATAACATTTCAAAGTCATTCCAAAACGCTTGCAAAATTATGAAAATAGTTTATTGTTTTTGAACGATGGAAAGGCTTTCATTTGAAACCAGCGGTTTATTATAGCAATGAGATCGACTTTATATCTGAAAAAGTTATTTTAAAAAACTGTATTTGACAAATCAATGAAATTCTTTCATAATAAAAATTATTTGCTGACATTCTTTAACAATTTTGCCAAGAAGCGTGGAAAGCGAAGGAACGAATGATATATTGAAAGGTTTCTTTAAAGAAAAAAAGGCGAACGAGACATCTTCGGAGCTGTTAGGCAAGTTTGCAAGCGTCCAAAAAGCGTTTAAAGCGGTTGTGCCCGTCCGAGATGGCCTACGTTGTACAAAATAATTACCAAAATTGTTTTAATTTAAATAAGGTTTGAATTTCACAGGACGTCGAAAGAGATTACTCTACCGCAAGAATAATTGCATTCGTAATATGCGTAAATGCAAAAACAGAAAAGACTCACAAACTTCAATATTATCTTGATTCATTACCAGAGCACGTGCTTAATTATGCAACTGCGCAGATAGATGATAACGACTAAAGTTTTTAACCAAATGGCTGGGACACTTATACTTCCGGAATTTTTAAGCTTTGAAAACTTTAGAACATTTCCAGAAATGAAGGTTAAACGATAGTAATCTAGATGGATGATAATGATATGATGGAGAATTAACGTTGGTCAATGATGAATTTTTTGTAAGAATTGACCTGAATCCAGGATAAGGTAATTGTGCGCGTTTTAACTAAATTTAAATAAAGATCAAAGTTCAAGCGGGGAAATACACTTTCAAGTTCTTCAGTATTTCTTTCAAGAATATACTTGTTCAGTGCAACTCTCATTAAATGGTTGGGACCCCTTCAACTTTTCTTTTGAAAATAATTTGCATCGCTCTAAATTATTTAAAACTGATTCATTAGCAGTTTCTAAAATTGAATGGAATTGAAGATTTTGAAGCTTCATTCAAATTTGCACTTGATTTTTCAAATATGATTCATTTCTATTTTAAAATTATTTGAATATTTCTAGAAAATGAAGTTCAAAAAGTGAGAAATGAGGTCAGGAAGGAAGTATAAATAGCAGAAGAGGACCGGGTCCAGCCTCATTTTAAAATCTGACTCGCTCCACTCAAGTTATCGACTTCAGAAAGGCTCCTCAAACCTTAAAGACTTAAAACCTTTGTTATTTCTCATTCTGCCCCGTTTCGATTTTTCAAGGGTGTTTTTTAAGATGGCATCAGCGCCCAGTCCTCCCGGTGAGAGGTCACCAAACGACATTGAAATGATTGAGGGGGAACAGCTTGAAAGTGATTCTCCTACAATGGAGCTCACTCAGCAATTCCAAAGCTGGCAGCTCAAGAAGCGCGAGAAAAAAGAGTATTCCGGCAGAATGTTTCCGGAACCTGGTCTAGAATTTTTCCCTGGGGTAAGCCAAGAATTTGGAGTTTTATAAAATTAAACATTTTTGATTATTATTAATTTTTAATTATCTTCTCTTTTATTTTTAACAGGTTGTGCCGGTATTTGACATTTATCGTCCTGAGCTGTTTGACGGGCGGTTGTGTGATCCTTTTGTCCAACTCCCTTCCAACTTCTATTATCAAGATCAGCGGGATAAGCGTACCCGATACTACTCCAATGCATCATCCCTATCATCCAACTCCCGGGGCTCTCCTCCAGATGTTGCTTCCACCGTTTCACAGCCAAATTCAGAAGCCTTCACGCCGATAATTCGACTCTACACTGTGGGACCCGTTAACTTCACAAACGCTACAATTTTGTTCAATGTCTTCGCTTTTCACATCCCTCCTGACTGTGATCTTCACCCCGGCATGTTGGAAGGCTACGTGGAGACTCCTTCAGGGAAGAGAATGCTGTGCATGGGCTTCCAGTTAAAAAGAAGACAAAACCTTAACGAAGTGGACACCTTCACTGGGGCTTTCCGATCCACAGAAGAGATTGGCGTGTACACTTTGAGCATGCGACTCCTCCTGCCAATGAGTGTCCGGGCACTTCACTCCACATTTGGTTGTATTATTGAAGATTTCCCGGTTTTAGTCACGCGTAATTATTGCACAGCCAGTCAAAATATGCTGAGAGTACATCGATTGGAAACTGTTACAGGGCAGAACAATCTGACTTATCAGGATCCAGGCCAAGACATCCCGTATCCTTGTAAACTCCAGTTCCCGCCGACTCAAGAGAATGATTGGAAAAATCAGATGGAGGAAGCTGTTGAAGAAGATTTAACTCCTGTGTTGGAGAAATGCTACGCCCAACTTTGGGGCCTGACAGCTGACAAGCACACTTGCAGGGTAAATGACTTGAATATTCGTTTTTTGTGATTATTTATTATGCAATTTTAATCAATATTTATGATGGAATATTTTAAACTGAATTTTATCTTTTTTTCCACAGTTGTACTACACAGACCGCCTTGCAGACACCTTCATTGATATGGACGCACTCACAGGCCAAGAAGTTTGCAGGTTTCCGCCCAAAGGGTACTCCGTGTACCAACAAGGCTTGATGTCCCGCCCGACTGGAATCTGCTTTGATCATTTCAATCGGAGAGTCCTCGTCTGTGACAAGAACAACCACAGAGTGACCATGTACTCACCCAATGGCATCTACATAGGCTCCTTCGGGTCACGTGGACAAGGCAATGGTCAATTTCTTTACCCTTGGGACGTTGCTGTGGACCACACTGGAGATAAAATTGCCGTCACAGACTCCAAAAACAAAAGAGTTCAGCTGTTCGACAAACACGGGGCCTTTGTTGCAACGTTCAGTCATTATGAAGACAACAAGGACGGGAAAAAGGCCAATTTTCAGTACCCCAGGGGATTAACCTTCTGCAAGGATGGTAAGAAAAGTATTAAACAAAAGTTTTTACATTTTTGATAAGCCTTAATTATAAAATAATCTAATTTTGGTTTTTCTGGTCTCCCCAGGTTCATCTATGTACGTGAATGACTTCAACGTTAACAACGTGATTGAAATTTTCGTGTCAAAGAAAGAAGCCCGAAAACTGGTGCCCGAGGGAAGTGTTTTCCATCCTCAAGGGATTGCTCTAGACTCTTTTGATAACCTTTTGGTGGCTGACTCCAGCAATCAAGCTATTCGTCACGTCTGTCCCCGGGAGCGTGTTGTTGTCAATCACATCCTCAAAGCGGGACGAGAACGGTACACGTATCCTCTCAATGTTGCCATCTTGGCTGGGGACAGAGTCGCTGTTTTGGACCATTCAGCGAAAATTTTCATTTTTTAAGATAAACTGCGTTACGACTAGTTAAGACTTAATTACTAAAGTTTAATTGTACATTTAGTAAGCTTATTTTTGCAAAGACCTGTCTGTTATTTGATTCCCCAATGAATTTTACTTTGTCTTTGTTTTACTTAATCCAGAATCGTGTTCTTTTCGTAAAAGTTTGCTTTTTAACTTTATTCAAAGTTTATTTATCGTGAAAAATTATTTACAAAATTGTACGTAAATAGGATCTTGTGATTGATTGTTAAAATAGTCGTGTTTTTGATGATTTCAGGTAGATATTTGTCGATATTGATAACGATAAGTTAATTCGTAACTTTTGGACTATGATTGTTGATGAATTAATTATGATGTATGTACTCTTGCTAGATAATTATGAGTAAACCCAAGAATAAATTTATGAGTTGATGAAGTTAAACTCTACTTTTCATTTAATGTTTTGCATGTACAAAGGCATCATTGCAGTAAACACAATCCGCAGTTATATATAGCATGGAATGAAGTCATAAGTACAGCATAAATGTATTTTTTCTTTTTATTTTATATTCTTTTTGCAAATAAAATGCAACATGAAATAGTCTTAATAATAACAAAAGCTTAATGTTACATACTTCTAAATTAAAACACTAATCCAACTATACTTAGTTCTCTTGCAACAATCTCGGTCCGCAGGAGTATGTTCTTAATTAAAACAAATATTTGAGCATAATATCAATTACTTTAGTTAAATTTGAGTATATTAAACAATGTCACATTATAAAATTATTTGCTTTGCAGTTTTATAGTAAAGCTAAACATAATACAAAACAAAGTTGCCTCTTATAAATACACCATTGAAGACTTGCGTGTAATTATCAAATAAGTGGCTTATCTTGCCCCGTCCTAGCAGTATTTATGGATGAAAATTATTAAGTTTTGTACGAAAATTCTCATTTAAAATTTTGCTATTGTCGTACTTCGATTTCCCATTGTGTAGCTCATGCTGCTCGCAGGTCTGAGGGAAGGCCAGCGAATTCCGTGATGCTTGCCACTACGTTTTTTACCTCCTCCAGAACTTCCATTGTGGTTTTGATGATGATGATGATGCCCATCCGGCTCGGATCTCATGTCGTTATCTGACATCCAATCAGGTAGGAGTGTATTCTCCGAAAAATTCGATCTTTTAAGACCAGGATTTAATTCGGGGATTTCAGAGTCGTAGACATTCGTTGTACTGGTTGCCCTTTGCAAAGAAAGTCGCATGGGTTTGGAGGGAGGAACAGCGTTGGAATTAGATAAAGAAGAGGTGGAGCACTTGGAGGATTTCTTTGACTTGTCTGACTTCTTTTTGAAGTAGCTCCCTTCCAAACTGTGCTTGTTGGAGTCGATTGAGCAAACGGAGCGGGAATCACTTGTCGTTGCTCGTCTGAACGTTTCCCACAAACGTGTTTTAAGGGCTTGTCTACCGTCACAGTTTCTATAAAATAGGAAATAAATGAAATAGAGGATATGAATTTTTAACACGTTTTGTATTTTTAATAAAGTTGAAGGTTTGCCTTCTTACCTGGAAGATGCCACGCTGGGTGGACGGCTTGGGGAACCGGAACGTGAGTTTTTGGAACTTTTAGAATTTTGTGGCTCTGCCACAATCGCTTTGTGATTTCCTTTCTGGAATACAGTTACACAATGGAGACCACCTGCTTCCTTTCGTTGAAGCAGTTCCGTCACCTACAACCATTAAAAATATCGTATTAGAGCCTTTAGTTTTTTTATCTGAAACTTCTCAAAAGTGTTGGAAACGCACCTGCTCTTCCAGATAAGATATTCTGTGTTTCAACCGAACAGCTTCTGTTCGCAGGTTGTCCCGCTCCTTCACAACTTTATCGGAGTCGATGCGAACCTTCTCAGTCTCGTCGTCTCGAGTCTGATGTTCCTTTTGAAGTTTTTGGCAGTGTGCTTGCAGCTCCCGCTTCTCTGCTGCGACCTGTTCCAATTTTGCAGTTACTAAAGCCAGTTCTTCCTTTAAAGTCTTCACCAAACACAAAGCATAATTAATTAAATGTTGATTACATAATTAATTACTAATTAAAAATGCGCTTACATTTAGTTCTCTTGTTGGCGCCCGTGGTGGCGGCGGAGGTGGGGGAGTCCTTACAACGACAATTCTCAAAGGATGTGACCCAATGTCGCTGTTCTCCTGGCTGTTTTCATCCCCCGAGTTGTTTTCGTCATCGGACCAGAACTCCTCCACTCGATTTACTCCTTTCGAGACGACCATCGTTCCGTTTATTTCAATAATTCTGTCGCCACGCTTAAGCGTCTTTAAATCGTCTCTTGTCCAAGTCACGTACGTTCCAGTCTTATCCTCTCGTTTACCCACTGTGAACGAAGGCTCTTGCGGATCAAAAACCACTTCAAACGAGTGAATTGCTACGTAAACGTTGAGAGGGAGTGCTCTGCATGAATTTAATATGTTAAAGATTATAATTAAATAATACAACCCTTTAATTATTTTCAAGGATTAATCACAATTTAGAAAGAAATTCTTGTCAAAATTGATTTATTTAAACAAAAAGTCTCCCCAAAATCAAAATATAAATCTTATTTTCAACAAAACTTACGCAAATAACGAATTTTCCGTTCTCTTCTGAAACGCATCGTTATCATCCAAAATTGTATGAAGATTTCTCCGCTCCTCTTGCAAATTCATTAAGTTCAGCTCTTCCCGCTCAAGCTCGTATTCCAACTCGGCTTGTTGAATCCTCACGTCGATATTACTTTAAACGATAAAAAATAAATTTATTGATATAATCAGTTTTAAATATTGAATAACTCCCGACATGGCAGTATTGCATTGTCCAAAAAAGGATTTATTCTCTGTCACATGTCATTCATCAACCTTGTCATACATTTCATTATCATTACAAATCCTTTCTCCTTTTTTCTCCCTCGCCATCTTCAACTCCTTCTAATTTAATAAGAAAGTCATTGACAATGACAAAGATGAGGAGAGATAAAGTGTTTTTGCATTGTCATAAACCCTAAAAGAATCCATTGTCTTCCTATTCCAAACTGTTTGGACAACCGTTGCTAATCAATTCCTCTAAAAATATTATGATTACCTTCGTAATCATCATTATTTTTATTATATCCTGTCCAACTACAACTACAAAATAGATTTATTACCAAACCATCACAGCCATTATTACAGAAAATGGATAATCTCATAAATTATTGTTTATTTAAATCGTTGAGGTTTACAAGGATAACTAAAATACTGCTTTATTCAACAAAATCTTAACAATTCCTAAATATATAACGACTAGCAACGGGACCCGATTCTGATAATCGGGAATTCTAGAGCGTGGTGGTCCAGTAAACTTTACATATGAAAAATTAT
>JAANSO010000804.1:0-22898 GCA_036507315.1 Lepidocyrtus fimetarius
ATGATATCAATTTCGAGGGGGATCATTTTTAAATGTTGAGTCAAAAACCTCAACTAGTCAAATCACATAAAGATTTTGATTCAAGTCCTATTATTTCTCAGATTTTTAATTAAGCTCTTTAAAACTTGCACCAATTAGACTTTAAACGCAAATTTTGAATGAATTATTACTAGATTGAAAATCCAGTTATGAAAAGGGTTTGATTGTCTGTCTGTCCGTCTGTCTGTCTGTCTCCGCGATAACTCAAAAAAGGCTAAACAGAATGTAACCAAATTTGGCAAAGCTGTAGATATGCAGCCAAGGATTTGCTGTATAGTTCTTCAGGAATTATTGACTAACGGTTTAGCCGTTAAAAGTGACGGTTATAAAATCTTAAATTGCAACATTTGTCAAGTAGCATATCATTCGAACGGGAATAGCTTGTAGACAAAGAATATGCAAATATTTTTGCAATATTGCAAATAATTTTTGCAAAAATTAAAATATTCCGACGTAAAAAACTTTTAACTTTCGGTAACGGTTTTAATAGATCAAAGCTTTAAAAAGACTTGCAAAAAGTTGCAAATTTTCAATCTAGTGTCTACGCAGGCTTGCGGCCTTTTATTAAAATGATTAAAACAGTTAAAATTAACTTCTTTTTGCAGATATTTCAGCAGTGGGTTAAACAACTTGGTGGCAAATTTGATGATCACATTCGGTTTGTCTCAGTCCCTCATCGTAGCATTCTCAACTTGGCTAAAAGGACACTCCACCGCGAGGGTCCTTAACGGTTGGAATACAATTGAACGAGAATATTTAAAAACCTTCTCTAGTTCATTGCCCACTCACAAATTGAATCAAACAGTGAGAAAGATTTACCTCGCTGGATTTGCTTACTGCACTTTTCTTACCCTTGCTTCTGTGCTGTACTTTCAAATCCCTTGGCATGCCCTTGGCATAATTTCATTTACTTTCTCCACTGGTATGATTTTCGCTTATGTAGGAACAGAATTCAGTCACTTTGTAGTTTGCTCCGTAATGGCTCACATTTTGGATAAGAGTTGTAACGAAGTGAACAACATAACGGATACTGAAGAATCAGCAAAAACAGTAACGGCAGAAGTTATTGGGAAATGGAAAAGATTTTTTATTTTGGCAAATGACCAGTTGAAAGCTGTCAGTGACTCGCTTTCACCAACCTGGGCACTCATGACCTCCAGCAGGATCTTTATGTTGACCTTGTCCTCATACATTTTGCTTTTTAGTGTGGAAAATCGGGATATTTTTTGGAATGATAAAGCCCTCACTAATTCCTGGAAAGCATTGAAAAATGGAACTGTTGATAAAGACATTAACAGTTTTAATAGAATGCCATTCAGTACAATTGTTTTTGTCGCTTCGTCCATTTGTTTTGGAGGGATTTTACAATTATTTTTGGAGGTTTACTTTGCAGAAAAGATACATAAAAATGTAAGTAGTGTTAAATCTGGCATTGTCTAATTGAAAAGGCCTAATCTTAAATAATTAACTTTAATTTAATTGCAAATCTGCCAGAATATTAAGATTATCAATACCTTCATGTGCTTGGACACTTATAAAATGGATTTTGATACAAAATTTGAAGTAAGTTTGAATATAGTTAGAATTTAACATCATTCACAGAAGTTTTGATACATTTTAAATGTTTTTGTTAGGTGAAAGCACTCATCAGTATATTGCATAAGAAACCAAGCAAATTAATTTACTGCGATACGATACCAGTCGATTGGAAATTAATCTTAACTGTAATGTTTTGACCAATTATAGCAAATATTTTTTTAGCATAATTACGTAGATAACAATTTAATATGTTTTTAGGTATTTACCTCATCACTTTTCTACTTGATTGTGCTCCTTCAGCTTTTTCCATTGGACTCGCCATCATCCTCATCGCGCTAACCAATTAAATTAATTTGTTTTGATATTATTCTTTCTTTCACCTTATTCCAATTGAATAGCATGATTATAGATAATAGGCAAATGGATGGAAGAATTACTGTTGCAATGTTTATTAAATCGATAAAAATAAATTAGGAATAATTATTTGGAGGCGGATTCCGTTAAAATCCTGTAGCTAATAGAAAATAGCTTTTATTGACTAAATTCTTTCCTTCAAGCCTTCTTAAAGCTTGAATTGGGATCATACTATTGTGTAGTTCTTTACTTGTTATGTCACCCTTGTTTGTATCATTGATCACTATTGATCATTTTCCTGAATAGGTATACAGGCACCCTTCTTGTCAGTTTTCATTCCATTTTCCTTATTTTGTCAGGAATTTGAATGATTATTTCCTTGTACATCTACAGACTAATTCGAAAACCTGTGTTTTAAATGCAACTGCAGTTAATAACACTATTTATAAGCAGCACAAGTAAGCT
This sequence comes from Lepidocyrtus fimetarius, assembly GCA_036507315.1. Classification (NCBI taxonomy): domain Eukaryota; kingdom Metazoa; phylum Arthropoda; class Collembola; order Entomobryomorpha; family Entomobryidae; genus Lepidocyrtus; species Lepidocyrtus fimetarius. Next base: position 2,398 of record JAANSO010000804.1, read on the forward strand.
TTTATTTGGCCCTGACTTGCGTCAAATTTTTATACATAAAATTAATATATCTAAAGCTCATATAATCGCCAAATTAAGATACTCAATTTCCACGTGTTTATGCTGTTTAATTTTTTCGGTGCCTGATGAAGCCAGAAGTGATCTGACGAAAGCTTGCAGTCTAACAATAAAATTTTACTCTTCCTCTTCAAATGCCTTGAAATGTCCATCAAATCACTCCAGCATCAACTCATAAAATACTGAATAACTGTTGCTAAAGTTAAATTTGGCAATTATTAATCCATCTACTTATCATGACATCGCCAATAAACAAGACTTTTCCTTATATATTATTGATTAATACTAATTGCGGTAAGGAAATATTAGGATTTTTTCAATTTTAAATTGGGATATAAACTGAATTTGATTTCCCATTTCTCAGTGGTTCAACAAATTGGTCCACAGAAAAACTTTATTTGATTTTTTTACAATTTCAACAATTTAGAATTATTAATCATGGTTAGACTATTAAACTTTTCTCTGCTGCTCCTCACAGCAAATATATTTACAAGCACTGTTTTATGTCAAAAAGATGAAACCATTGTGGACAAAGCGGGGGGAAAAGACGTCGTTGAAGCCACATCCCGCAAAATTTCGAGGTCAGACATCTTCCCCGAGGATCACAGTTTTATCATAAGGTTGGCCTATGCTGAAAGTCGCTTTGGGGTAGACAACGACACATTCCGTACAGATTATTATGGGGGAATCTGGCAGGTTGACGAATCTGTATTCAATATAACTCAAACAAACCACACAAGCCTTAATCCACTCCGTGATGAAGTCCAGAAAACCTACGGAATCAATTGGCAAAATCTAACCTGGAGCAATCTTCTTTCTCCATTGCATTCCGCGTTAGCTGCTTCCCTCTATTTAGCATATGTCCCGGACTCTATCCCAGAAACAATTGTTGGCCAAGCCGCCTATTGGAAAAGATGGTATCGGCCACTTGGAAACGAAACTGAATTCATTGAAGCCGCCAGGGAATTCCAAGACCAAACAAAATGTCGAGGGAAAATGGATTTGTGCATTGTACTTGACAGCTCTAGTAGCATCTCCATCCGCGATTACGAAACAGCAAAAAATTTTACTGGAAATATGATTGAATCTTTTACGCTCGACTTCACAAGAATAGGAATGCTCGTGTACAGTAGTACGGTAGCCGACATTTTTCATGTTGAAAATAATTACAACATAACTGAGATGTCTAGACTTGCTAGGGATGCAGTTCATTTGTATTCCGGAACAAGAACAGATTTGGGGTTGCTAAGGGGTCTTGAAATGTTTAATGAAACGGAAGTAATTATAGGCGTTCCAAAAATTATGACGGTATTAACAGATGGACAATCTGGGAATCGACCTGGGCTAATTACAGCGGTCGAAAAAGTTGCTGACCAAGGAGTGAAAACAATTGCAGTTGGAATCGGTAGCGGAATCAACACTGAAGAGTTGAGATTGATAGCGTTAAACGACAGCCAAAGTGTTTTTGAACTCTCCGAGTTTGATTCTTTGAATGACATTTTGTTCTCATTAAGATCCGTAACTTGTGAAGTTCCTCAACTGCCCAAATTAAACGCTACTTATGAAGACTCCTTGGTAAAGGATGAAAAGAGACTTTATCGAATTTCCATTCCAACTGAAGGCATTACCATTTCCATTAACGTCACCGACGGGAATACAACGGGCTTCTGGTCCTTAACGGAAGCGGTTCCATCATCAGCAGTGAATGATGGACAGTTTCAGAATACGACTTATATTGAATACCCAATTCGAAGATCATTGCGACAAGGTAAAGACGATGATGGAAATAATGACGAACCTATTGTGTATTTCTCAATTCAGGGCTTAGACGAGCAAAACAATTACACAATGGCAGCTATGGAAGGGGAGACTAATGAAGACGATTATGATGATGATGGCTATACCACTGGAGCTGCAACTTTTATATTATCAAAACAGCCACGTTTATAATGTAGTTACTATTTACAATTCACCTTCTATTTTTAAAATAAAAGTTGCAAATTGTTAAAATGTAATAATCTGGAATAAATGCATAAATATATAAAAGGCAGCAAGCCTGCTTAAATACGTGCTCAAACTTTGCAAAAAAATCAAAATTGCATGCAAATTTTTACTTTTTCCTGCTTACTTAGTACTTTAAATTTTTGAACTAATTAAAACTAATAATGCTACTTAAGTTTTATAGCTATGCAAATTTTTTTGCAAACCCTATTAGCCAATTTGCAAATTTATTTGAATGTCATTTACATCTTGTAGTCAAATCATTACCGTTCGAATGACATGGTTAATGCTCTAGTAGAGAATTATAAACCTTCTTAACGGTCCCTTCAAGCGTTGTAGCCGATCAGTTTTTACGCTACGAAACTAAAAAAATAGGCTAAAAGCATATTATGCCAAACATCACTACAAATACTTTAACAATCTTTGAGTTGTGACATACATCACACTCATGTAGATGTGACTGCATAGTGCATAAAACTCGATGTAAAATTCGACAACTAGATGTTCATTCATATGAATAAACCATTATAAACTTTAATTCCTAAAAAATTACCCAGCAAAGCTCAGGGTTTTTGTCTACAAGTATGCTAAATTTTATGCAAATCTGTTAAGGCATTTTTAAGTTATTGCGTAGAAGGACATGCATACTAATATACTAAAATCTTTGGCCTTTACTGTTCTTGATCTCAACAATAGAAAGAACTTTCTCCCAAGACAAAATTGCCAAGACAGGAGTAGATGCTGTACAAAATATAGACAGGACAACTATAAAAGGGTCAGGTATATGGAAATTGGAATGACTGGAAATTAATCGTAACGGTAATGTCAACAGTTTCGCTATATTAATTAGGGAGAATTTCAGTACTACGGTTATGTTTTTGCCAATTATAGTAAATTATTTCGGAAGCTTATTGTTGTGAAAACAATTACTTAACTTAGCTTTTGAGCATTTACCTCCTCACTTTTCTAACTATAAGTATTTGATCGTGTCTCTGGCTTAATCCATGGAATTGGCTGTCATCTATCATTCTAATTACGCCAACCAATTAACTAAATGGAAATTTGTTTTGACATTTTTTTGTTAACTTATTTCAAAGATATATAATGTTTGCATTAAAAGATCATGGAATACTAAACTGATAAATAAACAAAAGATAAATACAAATTAACAGCTCTCCCTCTCCAAACACTATTAATTCAATTTCCAAAGATTTTATAAGTAGAGCAGAATTATTCACTCTAATCTAATTTCTAACAGTATCAATTTAACACAGGACATGGACACTTCTGTATGCAGGAAAAAGCACAAATGTGCACATGCAAAAGACAAAATATTAATTTCAAATCGGTTATGGAATCTGTTTACATATTTTCTTATTTTTGGTTTCTTGCGAGTCTCACGTCGCCCCAGTAAAAACTCAGGAAGCAGATATTACGTCCAAATATTTTCTTTTGCATCCCTCACTGTGTTACTAGTTCAAATTGGATTATGTATTTCTTCCTATTTTGCTTACACGGCGATGTAAGTCCAACATTTTAAAGAGTGTTTAATACATAATTAGCATAGTTTTAATAGCAACTTTTTTTGCTAAAAACATTTCAGGGTTAGCATTGGACAAGTTTACAGTTTTAACTGGGTTGCTCGCACGTTATGGCTCACCATCGTATTTCGCTTCCTTGCATTCCTCGTCATAACTTGGTTGATTGCAAAGCCCTCAGCACACCTTCTCAATGGCTGGGATTCCATTGAAGAAGTATTTCTTGAAACATTTAGAACCCCATTAGAAGTTCAAGGACTTTTCAAAACACTCAATTTAATGTACCTTAGCTACTTTATTGTTCCCACTACAGTTCTTGCCACTTTGCCACTTTCGACTCTCTCAAATGTGTTAAAATCAATCAATGAATTTTCAGCTGTATTGATTCTCATTTTGAATGGAATCACAACAGGAGGGTTTCTTGGAATGGAGGCACTCTACTTCATCCTCTGCTTTACTTTTTCTTCAATTTTAGAACAGATTTGCAAACAGTTAAAAAGAGAATTAAGAGAGGAATTTAGTAGTAATTTAATGAATAAGTTTTTTAAATGGAAGCAAGTTTTTATTTTAATGGGAAAACAAATGAAAGCTTTGAACAAGTGGTTGTCTCCAGTTGGACTACTCAGCAATATTTCACGATTAATAAGTTTTTGTACTGCAGCATACCTCATTTTAGTTTTAATTAATTATGCCTACGCTTCAAAGAAGGGTGATAATAAAACAGACAATGATAAAGATTACGTAATTGAAGAACATGATTTATTCGTCGTTACTTACAGTGCATTAGGATCCGGGTTTATCTTAGCTTTGCATTCATTTCTGGAGGTTCATTATGCTTCAAAAATACAAAAAGGGGTAGGTTGAACACGTAGAAAACAAAATAAATACGAAATTTATTCAAATTTAATTTATTTTACAATTTTCAGTATAAAAAGATAATCCGTTTAATTACTGAGACTGACACTTCGCAGTTAAATATTAATGAAAAACTTGAGGTGAGTAAATACCTAAATAGCTAAATTAATTCCCTTTAATTACCGTTAAAATTTGGATTTCTTTTTAGATGAATGCATTGGTTAACGTAATTCGTGGAAGACCCACAGAAGTAAAGTATTTTCAGACAACAACAGTAGATTGGGGAATGATATTGAGTGTAAGCTTTGAAGAAAAGTTTTTATTTTGTAATTTTAACTTGTTTAAATACAATTTTTGCTTGTTTTAGGTTCTTAGTTTATCCATAACCTACTTAATTATTCTTCTACAGTTCAAGCCAATACAATAAAAATAATTTTTTTATTATTTTTGGCTTTTACTCTGTTTTTGATCTCAACAATAAAAAGAAAGTTCTCTGAAGACAAAACTTTATCAAAGCCGGTGCTCGGCTCCTATCCACAACGTGAAAAGGACCTACAAATATTCTAATTGGCTGTACTGCCCTCAAATACCTCCGGAACCATTTTATATCTTTGTCATTTACGAAATTATTATCCGTCAAACTTCTCATGGAATTTAAACAATTCTGAGAGAATATTAACCCCCGGCTTGCCACATCCAACAAAGCAATTATAAAAACAGTGGCTTGGAATAGTAAAGTAACCACTGAAAAATACAAAACGTTTGGAAGTTCTTTTCTGGAAGCAATCGTAACATACAAACAACCAATTATTAAAGCAGAGGAAACGGATTGGAAGGTTGGAAGGCTGTAATTTTGACAAAATCCGTTTAAAATTTTAATTACTAGCTCCCACTGTCTATAGAAATGAAATAGCTCGCGTTTTATAGCACTGTTGTTGCGTATTTTTTGAAAATGTTTGCAAAAATCCCTGTAAAAACAAAATTTAGGGCAAATTTATTTAAAAACATTGATTTTGAATGATTTTGGCATGTATGCATACCTTAACTTTTGCATATCCCGATTTAATCTCGTAATACACGTCCCGCACATCACAGACTGCAGCCCACTGATGATAAAGCAAGGAAGTAATAAAATCATTTCAATTACGTAACAAATTAACTGCACAAAAATAAAAGAAGATGAACCAGGCCAAATCACATCAAAAACAAAAGTAGAGACTTGATGCCGTGGTAGGATGAAAGTTGTAAGAGGAATTGACGGAATGAGAGAAATTGTGGCTGAAATTGCTACCAAATCCATGTTTAATTCCACAGTGCATATATCTTTGCAGGAAGCTCTTTTTCCTTTCTCAGAGTTTGATTTCTTCCAAAATTCTTCATTTAAATAATTAAAATTAATTGAATTAATTAAATATGCAAAATAATAAAAATTACAAACCTTTTGTAAAGTACCGGAAGACAGGAGGTTTTAAAATGCAGTCCAGTAGTTGAGAAAATTCTCGTCCACTATCGTAAATAGAGTAGAGGAAGATAACCCCGCAAACGTGAATAGTGGTAATTGTCATGTCTGTGATTTTAATCGATAAGGACAATAAACCATCTTCTTCGCAATGGAATATAAATGAATAAAACAAACGAAATATTGACAGGAATGTAATAAAACAAAAGATTAGAACCCAGCAGTACCAACGGCGAAGTTCTTTGGGAGATTGTGATACTCCCAAGGGTTTATGCTGATTATGTTCATCCCAATAGTAGGGAAGTAAGCCGATATAATTTGCGAAATTGATTTGTAATCTGAGCACATCCAAAGTCAGTTGGAGAACCATTGAATTAGTATTTTAAAATATAACTTTCTGAAGCTTGGAACTCATCGAGTTTGTAAGAGGATGAATGCAAGAATGCAATACAAATCGTAAGAAGCAAATACAGACAATTTTATTTACTTCCGTGTTCAAAATAAATTTTTCCTTCAAACTTTTACTGTCGTCTCCGGAATGTACAAATTTAAAACTATTTTCGTAAAATAATTGTCCCGTCCATAGATATTTGAAAGCTTTCATAATAATTTCGCTAATAAATGCACAAGCAATGAAAATTTTAACTTGAATTCGTCAACAATAATTAGATTTTGTTTCTTTTCCATAATTTGCAGGTAAAAAAGTTTCCGCTTTTCTTAACTACCGGACTTTACTACTGCTACACTTAAGTAAATAGTAAAATAAATACAGACGAAGAATAAGCAAATTTTGCACGAATATCGTTATCTGTAATAAAACCCTTTTGCTTGCTTTCTCTCTAATTTAATTCGCAACCTATCATTACAATTTCAAGAAATGTAGAAAATCTTATCAGATAATGACTTTAGCATTTGATTAAAATTTACTTCTTGTATAATTAATAAATCTGATTACAACCATTACAAAAAACAGCTTACGTTGCTACCATTCAATCAATTTCTGGTGTAGTCTACGTAATATAATCTAAATTTAAGCATTTTTGTATTAAAAATTCGTATGCAGTCATCCAACTACAGTTTCAGTTCAATTCTCCCTTCGTCTTTAGCTTAAAAAGGTGACGAAGTATCAATTAAAAATACATTTGAAAAATGGAATTGACAGGTGAATAGCAGACAGCAGCAGTTAATAAATTACCACAAATGAAATGAGTTTGGAATGTATTTCAATATTAAAAAAGTACTATAAAACAAGTCTTCATAATCTAACGTAATTTGTAATTAGTACCGAGAGTATCGTTTATGTTCTATAGTTATGCTAATTATTAATTAATACACCGTGAACAAAAATAGAAACTGAGTTCGGAATTTTTACAGTAAATACAAATACAAATGTATAATTAATAAAATAAAACTAGACCACTTGTCTAAAATAGTTGCTTTAATAAATAAAAACAGTAAAAATAAACTAAAACGATTACAATTACATTCAGACAGAGACCCTAACTTCCATTTTATAACTAAAACAATTAAAATATCAAGTCTTTTGCATAATCATCGTCCCATTCTTGCATTTAACCCAAGGCAGAAAACATTTATTACTAGACTTGTAATAATAATCTTGAAAATAAACATTTCCAGCAATTGTTGCAAAAAGAAATAAAAATATCAGAACATAGCAAACCCTTTGCAAAATAATTTGCCACTTCTCCAGCTCCCTTCTTTTTAAAACAACAACGCCCAACAAGAACCCGCCCAGTGCCCCACCCAAATGTCCCGCGTGACTAATTCTCATCCCTTTGATAAACTCTGCGCCAATTGACAACCCCACGCAAATAGTGAGATCAATTAAAAACAAAGAAAGTCTACAACGCGGAATGCTCAAATCCTTCCAGTAAAGTAAAGTAGTGACGAAATTTGCAATGAAAAGAGCAAAAACACCGGCCGAAGCTCCACCCGCTGGAGACCAAGGGTGAAGTACGGAGCTGCAGAGGGTGCCGAATATCACCCCGCCAAAATAAATGACCGCAACAGATCTCCAATTATATTTCCGTTCCACAGCCCATCCGCAAAATATCTGCGACCAAGTGTTTATCCCAATATGCCACTAGTTCAGGTGAATCAGCAATACCGTCAAATATCTCCAAATTTCATATCGTTTATGAGGTAAGTAAACCAAGGCCAGCTCTACTTTATTTTTGACCGTTTTGTCCACACAGCGTAGCAGAATGAACATGCATGCCTGAAAACAATAAAAATTGGACTTGCTAGTTGTTACATTTATTCATGCTCATTAAAAATCCTTTTAACTAAATCATTTCTACCTGAATAAAAGCCATGGACAGAATAAAGTATGGAATCTTCTTTTCATATAGTCGATTCTGAAAGAATGTCCATTTCACTTCGGCTTCCTTCTTTTTTTGACTTTCCTTTAAACGCCCAGAGAGCAATTCCCGATTTTCTTTCTAATAATAATATTTCAGATAATTTTAACCATTGTTATTTAAATGGAAGCGTATTTCTTTAAGTCTTTACCCCTGACAGCTTTTGTTTTGCTGCTTGTTGCCCATCCTGAGGATTTGATTCCACCAGCGGAATTTCAACGTCGGAAATCACAGCACAGTGTAGAAGTTGTGGTTGATCATTTTCTTGGGAAATTACAACATTCACACTCATTTTTTTACAAAAACCCAGAAATATTTATGAACTCTGATTTCAGTTGCATTTGCACTAAAAGAGATTGAAGTTTAATTAAAGTAAAATGTCCCCTTTGTCATTTGAACAAAAACTTTTAATGGTAATTTTAAAACTTGTTGTTTTAGCTCCATGTAAACGTTTATTAAAAAGCTGCCTCGTTTTTCTGGGCTAATGATGTACAAACTTTACTTTTGTATTAATAAATCAACCCATCTCTTATTTGTTTTATTAATAAACTCTGATTTATTTGCAGATGGATAGGCTGTTGTGATGATGTAGATGTACATTTTAATTTAACGATGTTTAATATGTGACTAAATATAAAGATAACCTGCTTTACACAACCTTGCGACAAGCTTTTAATATACCATACTGCTCAATGATCTCATTTCGCTGATTATGAATGAAATCAGTTTCAATCCTGAATGAAAAACTGCTGTCTGGCAGTATTTATTGCGGGTTGAGCCATGTAACTTTATTAAGCAAGCTTTTAGCAACGTTTTGTGGATTTGTTGCTTTGTTCTACGTTTTTGAGTAATGAGTCATTCTCTTTATCACCATCGTCAAAAGCATGTTGGACGATGATCTTGATGCATAAAAAGTAAGACCCCAGACGATGACTGGAAATGCGTCTGAAGAAAAATAACGAAAGAAGGATAGATAACGGGACAAGAACTAACCTGCGTATCTTACAATGAATTATTAATTATGTCTTTGAACGATGTTTAACTGGGTTTCAATGTATTTCTTAACAAAAAATAAGCTTTCTTTTAAAGACCGGCATAAGTACATCGACATGTCTCTTGTCTCTTTCTTTCCTGTTGACTACTGCATTGTGTAGAAAAGTGCTAACGCATGCAAACCAAGGTGGCGACCAAAAAGCGAGGCATTTTGCAACTGTGCTCTTTATTTTTATAAATTAATATTCGAATTAGATTTTTTACGAAATATTTGAAATAATTTAATAAGAAAAATGGAAGAAAGCATGACGGAAGTTATCCAAAAGCCGGGTAAGTATTACATAATAATTCATTTTGTGTATTATTTGCAAAAATAAGTAATTTATTCGAATTTCACCTTTTGTATTTAATAAAGATGTGGAAAACATCGTGTCAGCTTTTATTAACGAAGAAAAGAATGGAAAGGGGATTGAATCCGCTAAATCATTAAAAAACGATTGGCCTTTTTTCTTCCTCCTGGCAATTGATTTGGGTGTGGTTCTAACAACAGTTAGGAAATTAAAGAATGATTTGCAAAAGGGTTTGACCGGAGACAAAGAAGGGCTAACTTTGATCCTGGAAGATTGGGTTACTAGAGAAGGCAAAAAGGCTACCTGGGATAAGCTAATTTCGCTCCTAACATCAAATATTACACAATACCATGGTAATTGGGGAGTATTAATTAAATAATAATCAAAGAGAGTTAATTGAGAAGAGAATAATCTCAAGTAATTCGCAAGTTTAATTTAATGAACAGGGTTTGGTAAACGAGAGCAAGACTACGTCGGGATTTTAAAAAAGTTTCATCCCTCAACTTATGAACAAGATTATATGCAGCTATTTGAAAAAGTTTTTCAAATCGATTTGGTAAATAATAATATTTTTCATAAATTAAATGTATTTCTATAAATATTTATTGTATAATCAATTAATATTTCGTCTTTTATTAAAGATTAAAGATAAAATTTATGGATATCTTCAATTCTGTGACAAAGCCAAGTTCAGACTTGCTTCCCGAACATGTTGGAGACTTAGTTTGGAACATTGGCGAAACAATGCACAGTTAAAAATTGAAGTAATAAAATTTCTATCATTTTAAAATCATTTTAGTATAAATTCAAAGTGCAAAAATATTTTTTGTAATCAGAGGTACAGCGAGCTCGACATGGAACAATTCTTCAAATTGTTTGAAAAAGTAGAAGTTCAAGAAGAGGACGGCTCCGTGTCGACAACCTGGAAAGAAAACACCTACGATTTGATAAATTTTCCCTACAAAAGCATCAAATTGATTGAAGAAGATCTTCCGTCACCGTACTGTGAGTGTGAGGGAAGCATTGCAGTTTGGCGTTGGTTTTGGGAGGTCTACGCTAAAAACTTAACAACCCTGGAGTTTGAAAAATGCGGATTTTACGAATATCATTACGGAGATTTCCCAGCCATTTTTCATTGGATTCTGCTTAAATGTTGTCCAAACCTTGAAACTTTCATTTGCAAAGGAATGAATGACAAACTAAAGGACTATTTTTGTAAGGCGTGTGCTGATGATAGACCTGAATACAAACGTGATGAAGTAAAAGATAATTTAAAATGGGAGATATTTGATCCAAGCAGTTATAAAAATGAGTCTTTGAAGGTTGGCGAAATTCGTATTAGTCTAACTTTACCTTTAATTAATTTTTTAAAATAAATAATACAAATTTTGGATTTTTTTCTTTGCAGGAACTACATCTGGATGATTTCACTCATTTCCTAAATGCTTCACCAGAAAACCTGATCGATTCATTTCCAAACCTTACAAGTCTTGTCTTGATCCATGATGAATCAGATTTTTTACAAAGAACGAATATGAAATTGCTCCGAAAGTTTAGCCAACAACCCCGTTCACATTCAATTGTAAATCTTACATTTGATTCTGCAGTAATCATGCAGCTTCGAAAAAGATCAAATTTTTACTTGACTTTGGGTCATTTCAGCACCCATCTCGAGTCTCTCTCGTTAAATTTCGACGAAGACGACACCGAGCACTATCCTTGGTTTATAGAAATGTCCTCGATGAACTTTCCCAATCTCACCAACCTGGATTTAACGTTTACTGCGTACACCCCATTAAAATTTGATTTTTACGCGTTGAGAGGAACGCCAAAACTTCGTTCACTTTCCATTCGTTATGAAGGCTACTTACGAGACTATAAAAGAACTGATCAAAGCGAGCAAGGATGGGAATACCTATGCAGGGACCCCACCTATCCGTTTATTCCCAAAGGAAAAATGTTTCATCTTCATGAAGAAGTCCCGATTTATTTAGAATCTCTTGAAAAATTTGTATTCAAAGGGTGGCCAGTAACCAGCAACGATGTATACGTGTTTTCAAAGTGGTTTCCTCGACTAAAGCATTTCTCTGCCATATTTGAGTGGTGTGTTGTATCCTACTATTTCAAGTATCTTTCTTGTCTGGAAACGTTAACAGTTTTGGACTATCGCCTCATCCCATTTAATACCCTTTATAATATGGCCAAGGAGTTGAAAAATGTTAGTATTTACTTTGTTGATTACGGTGAATGGAAAGTTGAATTGAATGAGAAGAATTCAACCGACTTGTTGGAAACTATTTCCATCAAACTTGCTTCATTTAGTAAATCAGACGATTATTGAATAAGTGTAAAATTAACATAATTTTTTAATACTTTTATATGTAGTTTTCAATGGCGTTTAAGAAGTGTTGATAAAATGTTTTCCAAGTTACAATAATAGTATCTTTATAGGATACGGTATTGTGAGAAAAAACATTAATATTTAGAAATTATAATGTACGATTCCTAAACCATTTACTGAAGTTGACAGGCTTAAACTTATTGTAAAGAAATTTTCAGTAAACAATATTTCAAACAATAGCTTTTGTAAAATTGCTAAGAAATTCACGATTTATTCTATGTACAATTCAGACCACACAAATTAAAACTAGATAATAAAGCCTAATTGTAAAATTAAATCTAGCACGCATACATATGCTGAATTTATTTCTAAACTGAAACTGTGGCAAATTAGTTTCATTTTTAATGTTCAATCATTGATCGGTTTTATAAAAAATGCATTCCTTACTAGGTTTGGATAATTACCTAACAACTCAATCCCAATTAGAAACCTCCCTTCAATTCTCCAGAATCAGGGACTGGTATTTCATAAATTCCTCTGAATTTGACGTAACCAAAAATTTGGCTTACATTTCAATAATTTTATCCAATTTGGTTGCTTCCGCCGTAAACAAAACTCTTTTTATTCCTGATATATCTAACCGAGTGGCTTTCTTAAATGAAAAGAACGTATTTAAGCAAAAATTCCCACTAATTTTGCCTTACATGTGGACAAACGATTTAAAACACCGGACAATGTACGTAATTTGGTTAAAATTTAGACCAAATCAAAACCTGTGTTTAAAATCTTTTACTTCTTTTGAAAATGAAAAAGAACTACCTCAATTTGTTCAAACTACTCCCACTGATTCACAATTTTATTTACTGCGGGACAACTGAGGCTCAAAATGGTGAAAACATCATGTCAACTTCTGAATTTATTAATTCATTGGACTCTTCGTCTTGGATTTTATTAATTTCCTCGATTTTTCTTTTAAGCTGTATTCCAAATAAAATTCTTTCTACAATGAGGCTCAATCTGAACAGTATTTTTGCAAACTTCCGGTTATTTCTAATAACATCCATCTTACTCACAGGAATGGGGAGTTCTTTGAAGAAACATAGTTTACTAATCTTACTTTGGACGTTTATTTCGTTCGTCTTGGGAAACTTTTACTCAGCTTACATAACAAGTCATCTTATCAGTCCTACAGCATTCCGCTCTTTGGAAAACATTTGGGAGTTACAAGAAGCCAAGTACACACTAATTGCGCCTGGTTTTATTCTACAAAAAATGAATGAAACGCATCATTCTCATTCGGAGGATAATTACATAACTAAAAAGATGCATTTGATGGTTAACTTTATCTCAAATGGGGTAGGACTTCAAGAATTTAATTTTGAAGTAATTAAAAACAAACTTACTAATGGGAAATATTTTCATTTCTGCTCCTGGGCGGAAGCATTAGGCCTGGCTACAAAAATACGCAAAAGCTTTTCCAGCTTTGAATTAAAAAGCAAAAGAAATTGTTGGGTTGGAAAGGAATTAGAACCGGTTGGACATTACTATTTTGGATTCATTCCACCAGAAAGTACTAAACTGAGGAAGGTATTTACTTATTTAACGGAATCTGGGGTGGTTGGAATTTGGCAAAAAGAAGCGTTTGCAGTTTCTTACTCCAGCCGTGTTCAAGAAAGGTCAAGAATTAAGTCTCCGGTTAGTATGAAAGATGACGATGTTAATTTCCAACCTTTGAGTTTGGAAGGGAAAATTTTAAAAATATTTTTTATTTGGGGAATGTGCCTTTTCTTAAGTGGTTGTGGATATCTGTGCGAAGTGATGACGTACAATTCGTTGAAAATTACATGGAGGAAGAAGGAATTGCGCAAAAATAATGTTGCTCCGCCTATATTAATGCAAACATAAATTAATTTTAATTTAGGACTGATGAATAAAGGTTGTTGGATTGGAAAGAAGAATGACGAAGCAAATGCCTATGCGTATTCAATGAATGTTTAGCAACGGTCAAGGTCAAGGGTGAAGTTCAGGATAAAAATTGAGGAGATCTAGTAAAATTCAAGCTTTGAATTTGCGCAGGAAAGCTTTAAAAATCTTTTTAATTTGGGTTGCGTGCCTTGTGTTGAATGGCAGTGAATTGTTGTTCGAAATTACCTATCATTGTAACAATAAAACATTTCTGTTGTTTGTAAGAACAATGAACAATTTCTTTTCTATTCCTAATATTATATAAAACTACCACAAATTAGCAAGATAAGTTAAAATGATATCGATTGTTATTAATTTGCAATTATTTAGCATTTTGCTAAACACTTACAAAATATAATTCAGCAAACACTGTAAAAAGTTTGCATATTATTAAACTACAGAAGAAAAATTACATACCAAATTAAATTAACACAAAAATTTTTAAGAATGAATAAATAATAAGTTTGCACAAACCATCTAATTTCAAGTTACATTTATCAAAATTGCCACAACCTTTGAGGCATGTTTTAGCGCAATGCAGTATACAATTTATGATTTGTCTGTAAATAAAATTAAAGTAATTTCAACAAATTTAAAAATCAATACCTTGGAACCCATTTGAAAGAAGCCTGGACTATCTGCCAGGACAGAACAGTTATTTTATTTATCTCTAGCATAAGCAATCACTTGAGCCTTTTTTGTTACCTGAGCTAAACTTTGCCTAATCATGGAGCAATGTTTGGTTTCTCCAGAATCATCATCGAAGGTCATGGTTGAATTTTTTGTCGTCCAGGAACAAGCAGAAAAAGCAATTACGTACTTTTCTAAACTAAGAGATTGGTACTTTGTTAATGATGCCTCTCCTGACTTTGCCCAAGTTTTGTTCATTCCCGTCATACTTTCAAACTTGATTATTTTAGCAATGAACAAAACACTGTTTATTCCTCCCCGCCCATTTCAAATAGTCTTTCCAGAGTTTTCAAAAATTTATAGTCACCAGCTCGGAACAATTATTCCATATACTTGGACAAACGATTTAAAAACAAGGACAATGTTTAGTTTATGGACAAATTACAAATTTTTTTCTAACAAAACGAGAAGACATAAAGAGTGTACATCTTTTAAAGAACTGCCAACCTTTGTTCCAGTGAAACCTTCCGCATTTAACTTTGTTTACTGTGGGGTGACCAAGAAGGAAAACATTCTTCATTTTACTGAATTCGTGAAAAACTACGATTTTCCAAGTAGGATACTTATAACCTTGTCAACATCCCTGGTAGCTTTTCTCCACTCCAGAGACGTAACCTTTAAATGGGCTCCATGGAAGCTTAAATTTTTCCCAGTACTTTCACTTTTTGTTACTGGACAAAGCCCAGATCTGAGAAAAAGAAATTTTATTTTAATTGTGTGGACATTTTGTGGCTTAATTTTAGCAAATTTTTACTCAGCTTTTATGACAAGTCATTTAACTCGTCCTTCGACATTCGTATCAATTTCAAATTGGGAGGAAATGGAAGCAAACAACTACCGAATGATACTTTGGCAGTCCAGCTATGGCGTATTGAATGAAACTTTTCAATCTTATTCAGGAAAGGAATTTTATTTATCGAAAAAATTTCATCTTTTTAAAAATTTTGTTGCAAATTGCTTGCCATTGCCTGAAATTGATTTGAAGTATGTTATAAAAACAATTGCGTTTGGAAAAGATCAGGTTTTTCTTGCAAGCTTGTGGGCAGAAGTTCTCGGTCTTGCTGTAGAAATACGAAAATATTTGCAAAGTTTACAAAATATTGGAAAAATTGAAGCAAAAAATAAAAGTTGTTGGATCGGCAAAGAATTATTTAACTTGGGAGACTTTTCTTTTGGATTTCTTCCGCCAGACAGTGAGAGAATGAAGAAATTATTCACAAATTTACTAGAGTTTGGAATTTACACAAGGTGGAATCAAGAAGGTGACAGGTTCAGTTATTCTAAAAGAGTTCAAGAAAGGTCAAAGGTAAAGTCTCCAACGATGATTTTAGAAGACGACGTGGAAAACAAAATTGAGCCTCTGTCGATTCAGGGGAAGATTTTGCAAATATTTGTAATCTGGGCAGGATTTCTTCTGATTAGCATTGCAGTATGGCTGGGGGAATTTTTAAGAAAACGACGAGGCAGGAAAAGTGTTGAACCCATTACTTAATCCGGTCTTGAGTTATGACTTGTTTTTACTAATTACTAATCTTATACTTTCAAACAAAATGATAATTACATTCCCTGAATTAGATGGTATCAATTACTCTGACTTTTTATTGAAATTATGTATAATTAACATAATATATTTGCTCATTTAACTGTAGACAAAACAATATGGACTCTGTAGACGTATATGCTTGGTATAGGTATTTTAATATCAATTTTAACAGTACTCGCAATCAGTTAGCATTCATTTCATCCTTGGTTTAAATAGTTTAAGCTGCCTGCACGTGTATGTATTTGTTTTATACTATTAAATTGTTACTTCTTAACGAAGAACGTTAAAATTCCGTTTATTTGTTAATGTTTGTAAATGAAAACTTACTTTTAAATACAATTCTTACGATTATAAGAATACCATAAATTAGCAAAATAAATTAAAATGCTATCGATTGTTATCAGTTTAGAATTATTTAACATTTAGTTAAACAATTACAAACTATAATTTAACAAAGGCTCCAAAAAGTTTGCATGGTATTAAACTATAAAAGAAACAAAAAATTACTTGTCAAATTAAATTACTCCAAAAATGGCGTAATGTATGAATAGAAATGATAAGTTTGCGCAAACCGTCTAATTTTACGTTTCATTTATCAAAATTAGCCCACCATCTTTGAATCATAGTTTTACACAATGCAATTTACAAAGCAATTTGTCATTAAAGAAAATTACTGTAATTTCAACAAATTCAAAAGTACATACCGTTATACCCATTGGAAATAAGCTTGGCTTATCTACAAGGGCAGAACACTTATTGTTTCTCGTAGAAAAATCCAGCACTTGAGATTCTGCCCAAAATGGAACAATGCTTGGATTTTTCAGAATCCTCTTCAAAGGTCGTGGTTGAATTTTTTATCGGCCAGGAACAGGCAGATAAAGCAATTACATTCTACTCCAGATTGAGGGATTGGTACTTTGTAGACGAAGCCTCTCGTGACTTTGCCCAAGCATTGTTCGTTCCCGTCATACTTTCCAATTTGATTATTTTAGCAATGAATAAAACACTGTTTATTCCATCCCGCCAGTTTAAAATAGCATTTCCAGAGTTTTCAGAAATTTGGAATCGCCAGCTAGGAACTATTCTTCCAAATGCTTGCACAAATGATCAAAAATCCAGGACAATTTTCACTATGTGGACAAATTATAAATCTTTTTATAAAAACCAAACGCAAAGAAATTCCCTCTGTAATAAATCATTTAAAGCAGAACTTCCAACCTTTGTTCCAGTGAAACCTTCTGCATTCAACTTTGTATACTGTGGGGTGGCCAGGAAGGAAAAATACCTTAGTTTTAATGAATTTATGAACAACTACGATTCTACCAGCCGTAATCTTTTAATCGTAGCAACGTTGATAGTAACCTTTCTTCATTCGAGGGACGGGACGTTTAAATGGGCTCCATGGAAGCTTAAATTTTTCCCAGTACTTTCACTTTTTGTCACTGGACAAAGCCCAGAACTGAGAAAAAGAAAGCTTATATTAATTTTGTGGACATTTACCAGTATGATTTTAGCAAATTTTTACTCTGGTTTTATGACAAGTCATTTAACTCGTCCTACGACATTCGAATCAATTTCAAATTTGAAGGAACTGGAAGCCAACAACTACCGAATGGGACTTTGGCAGTCCAACTATGTCATTTTAAACGAAACTTACCAATCTTACAACGGGAAAGAATTTTATTTATCAAAGAAGTTTCTTCTTTTTAGGAAATTTATAGCAAATTGTGTGCCATTACCTGATATTGATTTGGCTTATGTTCAAAGAACAATTGCAATAGGTAAAGAACGAATTTTTCTTGCAAGTTTGTGGGCAGAAATTCTCGGGGTTGTCGTAAAATTGCGAAAATATTTACAAAGTTTGCAAAAAGAAGGGAGAATTGAAGCAAAAGATAGGAGTTGTTGGGTCGGCAAAGAATTAATTAGCTTGGGAGATTTTTCTTTCGGATTTCTTCCACCAGACAGTGAGAGAATGAAAGAGCTATTCACAAATTTAGTAGAGTTTGGAATTTACTTAAGGTGGGATGGGGAAAGTGACAGGTTCGGGTATTCTAAAAGAGTTCAAGAAAGGTCAAAGATTAAGTCTCCAACGATGATTTCAGAAGACGACGTAGAAAACAAAATCGAGCCATTGTCGATTCAGGGGAAAATTTTGCAAATATTTGTAATCTGGGCAGGGTCACTTCTGATTAGCTTTGTATTGTGGCTGGTGGAACTTTTCAGAAAAAGGCGAAGCAGGATCACTGTCAAAGCAATAACTTACACTGGCCAGAGAAACTTTCTCTGACTATTTGTCAGGACGTATTTTTACATTCCATTAATAATCTTTAATTTCCAAGAAAATAATAAGTCTTTTTAACCTATTCTTGAATTAAGCTTTAATAATTACTCCTTATATCAGACTTTGCTTTGAAAAGCGTTTGCTATGCATGCCCGGATGATAAATTTTTAGATTGGTGTTACTCAAAAACTAAAGTTTTAGCTAAAGTACAGTATTGCTTATTCCATTAATGAAACTGTGTATGTATAATAAAAAGTATATTTGCTTATTCAACTGTAGACAAAACAAAATAGTTTTTTCAAAAACTACCCCTGAAAAATTAAATAAAAGACAGCAAACCTGTCAAGATACACGCACTATCGAAGCATTATGTATTACTTATGTACAAAATTTGTTGATCTAATCAATAATATCGAATATTGCCAAGCAAAATTACTAAAACACATATATATTAACTATGTATTTGTAACTGCTGTTTGTTGAAATACTCCAATTTAGTAAATTTTGCCAATTTTGCAAAAATTTACATTAAAAATCGCAAAAGTAGTAATGCATTCTTAATATGTCTAGCTCTACGGTTAAAATGATATGCTGCATTGCTTGAATATTTGCAAATTTTATGTAAAAATTTGGAATTTGGTTTGTTTGATTTGTTTTATTGCAGTATTTCATAACTTATTTCATAACTTGCATAAATAACTATGTTTAGAAAATTCATTTCCAATTTAGTTCATATGTAAAACACCAACGAGTCTACAAAAAGTTAGATTTCACAGAAAAGAAAAATGGTCTATATTTGGGTCATGGGCAGCAATACATGGATTAATTTTAATTCTTCAAAAAGGGTTATGTAGTTTAAGACTAGCAAATAAAGGTTATGGTTGGAAAAAGTTCACCTAATACAAAAACAATGCAAAACGTTATTGAGAGATTGGTGGAGTCTTGCATTTCTAAAAGATTGGATGACGAAACAAATCCAGGATAAAGATTGAGGAAGACGAAACTAGTTAAAATTCAAGCTTTGAATTTGCGCGGGAAATTTTCAAAATTATTTTTAATTTGGGTTACGTGCCTGATGCTGAGTTGTTTGGAACTAATATAAAATACTTCTGGTGCTTAAGCAAATTTGTATGACCAATAAAAACTTACTTTTGCAAACCTAAAATAATATTCTTAAGAATCTTTAAAAAAACGTAATATACTAGCATGAGTAGATAAAATGCCATTGATTGTTATCAATTTTCAATTATTTAGTTTTATTTAAACAATTAGAAAATATAATTCAACAAACTCAAACAAACAAAATGCTTGAGTATCAGTAAACTATCAAAGACACGAAATTACATACGAAATTATATTGGAATGTATTACGGAGTATGGTAAAATTGGAATGTAATAATTGGTACGAAAATAGTGTAGAGAATAACTTAATGACAAGTTTGAGCAAACCGTAAGTGTCATTTCATGTTCCATTTATCTAAATTAATTCTGTTTGTCCGCAAAAAGTCTAATGTAAGTGAGCATGGAATAACTCTCACAAAAATGGTCTAATAAACAAAAAGCAAACTGAAGACCATTAATTGACATTCAACCCCGTTAATTTATAGGTAGTTATTTTTAAGTGCAAAACAATCACTTTTTGTTGGTTAAATGTTTAGAAGTAGTAACAATTTTGTTCCAATTCTCTTTCACATTTCCAATTTTTTCCATGCAACCATAGCATAACAAAATGTGCATTGAAATTTGTCACACATACGCTAATCAATAGCCCTGTGAATGAAAATAGGAAAAGGCGCGTTTATAAGTCAATCTTGAGATCACGTTAGCTGAATAACTAGAAGCTGCTTGTACAATAATTACACCCACCGATATACTGCCCAATACCAGCGTATTTAAAGAGGTAGTCAATGGAAATTGAGGATTAAAAACGGATAAACGCGTAGCGACACAAGAGCCATTTTTTACTTTTTCAAACCTTTATTTACTAGAAGCTGCCCCACTAAAAGTCCTGAAAATTTTCCATATTCATGTCAAGAATTTCCAGAAT
>JAANSO010000805.1:0-22887 GCA_036507315.1 Lepidocyrtus fimetarius
TTTTATCTTGAGGTTCACTGTAGGCTCTAAGATATGGCTGGTTCTGAAGAAAATTGTCCACCCGGCGCTTCCACTGTTTGCATACGAGTCGTAGGTTCATAATATCTTCATGTCCAAGATGTGTGGAAACTAGTTCAAGGACCTGGAAAAAAGTAATCAAAGTGTAATGTCAAGTAATAATACCAAACCCCTTATCGATTAATTCAAAATTTTACGTTACCTTTCCAATAAACCAATAACGCTGAAGATTCTCGACCGAGAGGGCAATTTGCGGTATTCCATTCCATAATGATTCCACCTTGTCACACTCCAATTGATCAAACAGCATTTCCCAAATCTGTATTTGAAATATTGAATTAGTATTTTGTAATAAAACTCATGAATCAAGATGACTAAAACGCTATACCTCTTGGGGAAATAGTTCAAACGGGTTTTTGCACTTTTTAATTATACTCATTTTTCAAATGTATAACAACAGCTTAAAAAGAATAAGATAATTTGTTCAAGCAGGACAAAGAATTTTAATAGACACGTGAAAATGTATCACCAGACTCTTAATGTTTTGTATATGGACGCCTAAGTACAGTACCTCAATGCAAAAGCGGGATAAACAGCAAAGAGTACTAAAACAAAGAATGTAAAAGAAGCGTGACCGCTTGCATTTTGCTGTCATCGCACGTGTATGTAGCTTATCATTTGTAATGATTTTTCAGGTATATAAGTAGTCACTTGATTAGTAAAATAGTAGTCAAAGAAATCTAATAATGAATCATCATTTTCATCAGCAATCGTTTGTAAAACGATGACATGAACATAAATCATACTACAAATAAAATTTCTTGTTTCATCTACATACTTTTTACTTTTTGAATAATGCACAAATTCCATTCTATCTTTTGTCTGTACACCTATCAAAATGTAAGGTTTTGATTTTACAAAATATTACAATTTTGCATTTATTTTTCAATCATTCATATCAATTTTTGTCTTGTTTAAGGGCACCAAGGCATCACTCACATATTTTATCTGGACGTGGCGACTATGGTCTACTCCCCGAAGGATGGCACAATTGTCGTTATGTAAAAGATGAAATGCAGGACGGAACTATAGTTTGGACATTGTGTAATGTTGAAATCGGGCCCGATGGAATTGAAGTACTGGTTCCAGTTAGAAGACAGTACTTTGACAAAGAAATTCAAAAGATGGGGATATCTGGACCAGACGATACGTACAAATTATGGTTAATGAGAACAATAATTCCAAAAGCAACCCGACGCAAAAGATCCAACATTTTTACTCTCTGATTTTTAAAACCTCACTGTGTAACAAAACAAGTACAAAGTTTTAGTATGATAATAAATATGCATGTATACTGTCATGTTTGTTGTATAAGTATATCAAATTTATAATCAAGGTTGTATTAACATTTGTATGATAGGCAGTACCACATCAAACCATATCATTTTATAAGAAAAGCATCATTTTTAGCTAAGAAATAAAATATATGAAAACAAAACTGTTGTAGGATAGGGTGAAAGAACAAGCTAGAGATTAAGTTGCATTCAAACGCATACTCGATCTTACAAAGATACAATGCTTTTTGTATAATAGATAAGGCTCAGTTTTTTATATCAAAGTTGAAATCAATATATCAAATTAAATATTTTTCAAAAATGTTTGGCTGCAAATTGTGCTCTAATTATTACGAATTTCAAAAAAACTCTCACTTGTCATTATTTAAAGCAACATGAAAGGTTTCAATGTACAGAAAAAGTAAAAAACTCTTCATCATTATATTCATTTTCCTTTCGTACCTGTGACGAATTGTTTGAAAATGTAACGCAGTTAAACTTGCATTTGAGAGCAAATCACAGGAGAAAGTTTTGTACAGTTTCGGGTTGTGGCAAGCATTTTTCAAAAACTTCCTGTCTTAAGCGACATGTAGATTCCTGTCACAATAAAAGTGTTTTTACATGTAATAGATGTGGGAGGAAATATAATGACAAGTCTAACATGACACGCCATAATAAAGGATGCATAAAGGTGAAGAGAAGAGTTTAAAATTTAAAATAGATAAAATCATTAAATTTTATTTTTATTGATTTGTTACTTTTTTAGGTTATTTTAAAACATCAACCACGCATATTGCGCAAAACGAGGAAAAAGTCTACACCCAACAATATGTCAAGCGATGACAATGAATCTGTTGTCGAATTGGATACCAGACCTGAAAATGAAAATATTGAGTTGGAAAATTTAAATTCCAACATTTCATCGTCTAATGGCTCGATAAAGAAACTAAACGAGTGCGTTGACATAATGGAAATTGATGAGGACGATGATGCAAGTGAAAGCGATTCTTTTGTAAAGGTGAGATTTAAAAAATTTATTTTTTATATGATAATAATTAATGGTAAAAGTAATAGTATTTTTCAATACCAGTTTGAAGCAATTGCGGAACAGTCTATCCAAGTTGATGACAATGTTGAAGAAATTAGTGAGGAAAGTCGAGAGGAAAATATAGCTGCTTTTACTATGGATCCAGATACATTATCACCAAATACTGAGAATGATATTTCAATTCATTCAGATTCACACTATACATTTGACAGTGAATTTGTATTAAAACAATGGTCAATAGAAAATAATCAAGATTTGTTAAAACAGTTTGCATCTTTTTGGCGTGGTATAGATTTTGATTTTAATGAAATTGTTTCATTCATGCTAACTTGCAATAAAAATGATTGCATTTGCATGTTTTTTGCAATGTTATCATTATTAGAGTTAGTTTCTAGTATGGAATGGTCAAGTCTACTTTCTTTTGAAGCGATGATTGAACGTAATGTAGATTGCTATTTCTTGTATGGTTTTTCAATTTTTAAAAAGATGTTGTTTACTCGAAATGCAAATGCTTGCAATAATAAAGTGTTCAAATTAATGCTTGTACCAGAGTATGTCAAAATTATCTTGTCAAAGAAAAGGTTCATGTCCAAAATGGATTACGATTCTTTATCGCAATATCAAAATTTTTTAAAAATGCAATTATCTAGGCATTGTTTTTCTATAATTTTGAATATTGCCGAGAATGAACGTGTAGAGTTATGGAATGTCGTGTTTTTGATTTGGATTGGCAAAGTTTTGAGTGGATTACAAGTTAAAATGTTCCATTGCTTGTTACAAGTAAACCAGTTTCGGAAATTGTTTACAATAAACATTAATATTAAACAGGGCGAGAGTATAAACCCTTACAGTTTACACTTGGAAATGCTAAAATGGCATAACATTGATGTGAAAAAGTTGCAAATGTATGATTTTAAGAAATGTAGTTTTGATACCATTTTGGACATGATTTATTGTCATCATGAGCCTAACAATGAGGTTAGAATCACTGAAGCAATTGCAACAGCGTTGGTTGAAATTGAAGCAGGCAATTTGCTTTATTTGGGGTCAAATGATAAATGTATTTTGTGGAAGTTTGAAAGTTCTGTGGATGAAGCAGCCACTTTGATAAAATATGGCTCGGCCGAGCAATTTGAAGAAGCAGTTGAATTAATAGCCAGTGAAGATGTAATATTGCGTAATCAGGTATTTAGAAAGATGGAAAGGAATGATATATTTAGAGTTTTTGGTTCATCTCACTTTACGTTAAGAGAGTATGAAAAATATGTACTGTTAGTTAGATGGACTGCTTTTAAATGCAATGTTTCATGCGATGAAGATTTAAACATTGACAATGCAGTGCCTATGCAAAAAGAGTTTGAAAACCTTTTTCAATTGTTAAATCCTGTTAATCTATCAAAAATAAAGTTTAGAATAGAGTTGCATGGGATATTGGATAGTTCAATGTTGGAACAGATTCCAGATTAAAAAGTATTTACTCGAATGATTTTATTACAGTGACAAACGATTAGTTATTTAGT
This sequence comes from Lepidocyrtus fimetarius, assembly GCA_036507315.1. Taxonomy (NCBI): domain Eukaryota; kingdom Metazoa; phylum Arthropoda; class Collembola; order Entomobryomorpha; family Entomobryidae; genus Lepidocyrtus; species Lepidocyrtus fimetarius. Next base: position 3,921 of record JAANSO010000805.1, read on the forward strand.
CTTTAATACTGTAGTTTAGAATAGTTTTATTAGAGCAAATTTGTATTTGATTCATCTTTGGCGTCCCAAAGATTTTAACCTTTAACATATAAATACTTGATATAATCTTTTTGTTTGTATAAAAACTGGCTGTAGTTTTAAAGTAAAATTGTAAGCATTTTATTAAATTACGGATATTTTTAATTTGCGTTTGTCTTCGATATAATTTACCATTTTCAGTAATTCGACATGGAAAAGGTATGTAGATGCTATATTGTTGAATGTAATTTAGTTGCATGTGAATTAAAATTGTTTGTCTACTTTGCTATTTCCAGGAGACTGAAGATTTATTCAATGATGGACTAGATCACATCTTTGTGGAAATGCAAGATCCTGTATTGGATGTGTTTGATGATGGAATGAATGACTTGTTTTCTTCAATTGAGGAACCTTTTAAAGATGTATTTGATGACGGCATGGATGAGCTTTTTTTAAAGTTGGATGAGCCTACTGGCGATGATACAAATGTGGAACATGAGAAAAAGGATACCAAAGCTTTGGACATTCCTCCATTCTTCCTTTCTCCAGAAAACGACACAATGCCTCAATCGAGACAATTGTTTCCAGGACCTGCTGGACTAGTAATTACAAGCGATAAACCCGATATTTTCATGTCTCCAGCAGTCAATAATACAAGCAAACGACGTTCCAGCATTAAACAAATTCAGCCGTTATTGAAGCCAGAAATTTCAAGTAATCAGAATCCCAGCTCTAGCATTACAGAGTATGATTCCGGGAAGGTATTCCAAGATAACAACAAAGCCTGGCTAGGTCTAATGAAAGAGTTGAAGTTGAAAATAAAAGAACAAGATTGTATATTGCATTTGTTTAACATCAACTGGATTAAAACGTATGCAAAAAAGTTTCCAGACAATGAAAATATTCCATTTATTGCTGGAGTGTTGGAACATTCGTTGAGTGAAAACCTTGTTGTAAGGAATACTTTGAAAATAACGGATCATACCGGCTCAATGTTTGTATTTTTGGATGATTCTTTTTTGGAAGCTTTTAAGGAGATTTCTGTATCGGGCACTTGTCTTATTCTGCGTAATGTGAGTTGCAATATAGAATATTTAAAGAAACCTTTAACTGTAGACTGATTCGCATAATTTTTTTAAATTACAGTGTAGACTCTACCGCGAGAAATCAAGAAATCAAACATTTTTACTAGTTTTGAAAAAGAATGTTTGGTTTATAGCCACCATGAAGGAGATTAAACCAATTCCGGTGGAGTTTACTGATCCCGTTTCCGGAAAGCAGTTTCCCTGCACAAGACTTATTAGAAATGACATTAATTTGCTTCAAAATGGTCCTTGGAAGCCAGAAATGTTGCTAGAAGAGTATAATGATATCATGAATGCAATGAAAAGAGATGACGCAACTAGAGTAAATGAGACAATGGACAAGATTGCCGTTTCGGATGATGAAGAGGATGCATTTGCAAGAGCAATCAACGAAATTGACTTTGACCAGTTTGAAAATTCAATTTAATTTATAAATTTGTAGAGTTTATTAGATAATGAACACAAGGCCTTGTAGAAATACAAACAATGACTTTAAACAAACAACTCATCTTAAAAGTAATTCAAATGTTACTGCGCTTTAGATTAACATTAAAATTATGTTGAGGCAAATCATTCTCACGTTTCCACAAATCTAGTTTTCCTGGGTCATCAAACAATGACGCAATAATTGCATAACATTCTTTGATGTCATCAGAGAAACGAGCAGCCAAATTATCTTTAATACCAGGAATCACCCGAACATGTTTAATTTTTAAATATTTCAATACAAAAAACACCAAGTTACATGGTTTGTACTCTGACTTAATCTTTGGAAACTTTAAAAGAGCCTGCCATTTTTCATTTTCCTTGTACAAAATAAGCACTGCACTTTCTTCACGCGTTCGTCCAATAATTAAGCAAAGAGGTTTACTCACAGTAGAATTTTCACCAATTCCATCGTTGACCTGCTGCTGGAGAAAGTTCCTAGCCAGGAGTCTGTTGCTTTCTTCAGTCATGTACCCTCTGATATCCTTCAGAGCAACTCTCCAGGAAGTGTTGTAGTGCCCCTTGTGGGGACCTAGTCCTTTCACCTCTCTCAAGTTTAAACAGCGTATGATATTGCAGTACCTGTCAAAACATGTAATGATTTTATGATTTAGATTTAGAATGGAAATCATAACATAAGGTTTAATTTTAATTTAAACTTACACTGCAGCTCTATATCCTTTCATTACTGGCCACTTTTTGTTATAATAAGCCATTATGTTACGCTCTCCAGCAATTGTTTCCAGTACGTGAACAAACTCGTAGTGTCGGTTGAACAGATTTTCCTCCATCATTTCTCCCTCCAATTGTCCACTTCCAGGCAAAATGCTGGTGGCAGCCTCATAAACTCCCCAACTGTTCATTCTAAAAACAAGACGGGTTCAATTTAACTAATTTATAAATTTATGATTAAAAACTATTTTAATTACTTTCAATTAGCAGCAGATGTTAAATTGTAAACAAGATCACAAAAGTGTTTTTAACTTTTTGAGTATATTTTTTAGCCGGCTTGACAGTTCAATCTCTTTTGGCTCGTTTGGGATTTCATGCCTTTACTCTTTTCAGTAAAATAGCGCCCATTTTCATCATTTCTGAGTCAATGCACAATGCCGGCAAAAACAGCATCGTCACAAAAAGGAATAGACCTGTTCAGCAGAGCCAGAATTTTTACCGTCTCATAAAACATTTCTCTTTTTGAGTTACTTTTGATTTTTTTAAAAATAAAACTTTACTTAATTTTAATCATGTTTCAAAGAAAGTTAGATCCGAGTTATTTAGCAGCAAACAGTTTGAAGGGAGGTGTGGATTTGGGAGTAGAGAAACGACAAGAGGAAAAGTATATTAGACATCTGAGCTTTGTGAAATTTCTCAATACTAGTAGGAGTAAGGTGTTGAAGACACCTCATCACTGGATTGTTTCCGGCCGGAACGCTGCAATGTAAGTGGTGTTAATTTAATTATTTTTGTACTTCAATTGCAGTGTTACTGTTATTCTTAATCATTATACTTTTTTGTGTAGGTATTCAAACATTGTGAGCTGTAGGAACCAGAGGGCAGTTATGAAAAAAGGATTTTGGGGGATGCGTTACAACACGACCTGGAAAACTCTTACAGTGGACGCGGCTGCGTTTATGAAAGCTGAAGATGCCAAGGAGAAGGAGTGGGACCGGAATATGCTTCCAGCCCAAGCAGTATTGAATGAAGCTTTGGATTATCAAGATGTGATTGACGACTATGATTACTACGAGTCAATCCCACTTTGCGTCGTCCTTGGAATAGATAAAGATAAGGCTGCAGTTTTGATTATTTATAAGGAAGCAAGAGTTTGGAAAGCGTTGGTCAAAATGTGCGGGGATACTGCTCATGTTCGACTTCCGTTTATAGCAAAGCTAGTCTTGAATAAATTGAATATTACAAATGTCAAAATGATTACAGGCCTGTACATTGCAGCAAACTCTGATTACATCAAAGAAGCCTATAAAGTTGTTGGTATGCTTTTTGATGGTGGAGAAGTGTTTCAGAGATGGAAGGATTATTGAGATGAAATTTTGCAAAAGTATAATAAATTTATAATCAATCTTTTGATGAAATCAATAAAAACGATCAAGATTAAATAATAATTATTATAAGTCTGGTTTTATTCAAGTACTTTCATTTTTCAATTCATTTATATATAATCTCATAATGAAAAAAGTAAGACATGTCAATTACAATATAGATCTCATCAAATCATTCAAAGTCAATTTAAAGACGGTTTTGGTAATCGTTTAGGTAAGCCATTATTGAATTGAAGACATTTTCAGAATCATCCTTTTCATACACATATCGCTTCAACCGGGAAATGCGATGGGTCATGATTGAGCTCAAGGCATCAACAGCTTGGTAGTTGTTCTGGTTAAAAAGTAAACCGCAGATCAGCTTCATCTTTTGACAAATTTTGTCGAGACGATTGTTTTGAATAATCCCAGCAACTTCATACCAAGCCTGGTCTTCATCACCTCCAAGTTGAGTCTTTTGATAAGACTGTCTAGAGAAGAGTTGTTGATTCCTGAATGCTTTCCCCTTGTTTCCAAAAGTTTTCATTTGCTTCCCATTTTGAAATCCTCCTTTTCCCAATTTTGCTGGTTGGAATCTCTCATTTCTTCCACTTTGCTTAGTGCCACTGTTCTTCTTGTCAGACTTTTTAAATTCCATCTTATGACCACGGTGATTATCACCCTTCCCAGCATTCTTTGAAGATGTTGGTGGATACCACGTTCGCTTTTTCCCATTATGAGAAAATACCAAGTCCTTGTCCACCAGTTTCTTGTACTCCCTTGCCTCCTCAGACGAAGCCTCGCATTTTGAAGCCGAATGATCTTCAATAGCCCCACACCTGACACAGTAGACTTTGTACTTTCCTCGAGGGGCATTTGGCTCCCTGCGTGGCAAACCATTCCAAGTTAGATAACGCCAGGTGGGCAGCTTCCATTCTGGAACTTCCTCTTTTGGAGTTGAGATTGAACAAGCTCCAAGTTTTTGCAACGGATCAAACTTTTCCAAAACGTCAACATCAAGTAGTTTCCTTTCCGGAACAGCCTCCTTGATTGGGGAGAGTGAACATGCTCCAAGTTGTTGCAATGGATCATAATCGTCAAAAACTATAATATCAAGTAGTTTAATTAATAGTTAGACAACTAGGATAAAAATAGACTGGTTTTGTAATGAAATTACCATTTTTAGACGGAGCAGATGATTGCAGGTTCTGATTCTCAACGGCCGTTGTCCCATTTCCAACAGAAGCCGCCGCTCCTACATTCATAGATGAATCCCAAGTAGGGGCTCGGTGAGCAACTAATTGAATAGAAAAAAGTTAAAAATAAAGATGGCAGTTAATTAAAAGGTCGCATTCATATTTAAAAATTTTCTCACCAGTCATGAATGAAAACGACTGGTTTCCAGAGAATCCTCCAACTCGTCCCTGCTGGATTCCACCAAGTTGACCTACTTGACCTCCAAGATTCCCACTGTGACCAGCCGGTACTTCACTAATGACAGCAGCGTCTCTAGTTGACGAAAATGCAAAGTCAGCCATCAATTGCCAGGAAGCGTCACCAAAGGGCTGAATGGAAGCCTGAATCACTGGAGAGAACAGAAAAAGATTTTTTTATAAAATAACATTAATTTTTAAATAAATTCTTACTTTGAGCGTTACTGGAATCAAATTTCTTTCCAAAAGGGGCTTTTCCAGCCTTGTCCGAAGAAGTCATCGTTACTTCCACTAACAAACTTTAAATTGGTCAGTTAGGATTTAATTAACTAGAATTTAATATGCTTGATTAAAATTAAAATGAGTAGAAAGGCAAAATGAAAATGCACTTTTTTCTGTAAAGTCCTCCTTTGCCACTCTGACGTATTTTGCGGCTCTCTATCGAGTCTAGTCTAAGCTCTTACGTCAGGATTACGTATGGATTGGTGTTTTTTGGCTCAAACAAAGAAGAAACGGGGAGAGTGTGGTGGCGGTGGCAAAGCACCATGCTCTTTGTCGAGTTAAAACATGGAAAGGAATAGAGCATTGCCGGCTTTTTTCTATTGCGTATCCTCGTAATGCATGAAACTTACCATGTCCTACTGTAGCATCGGCAGCCAGTTTTGCCTTTTTGACTTTCTTGTCATCTTCCTCTGTTTATTCCTGAATTGATTTTGATAAAAATTTAATACATTTGCAATTAACTTAATTAATTGAAGGAAAAATCTTCAAAATGGAACGCCCACAGTATAGAATTAAAAAGAGTACTGGAGGATGGGCTGGTAAAATGAAGCTTGGAATCAAGCCGGTTCGAAAGACTGCTCCAAGTGTAATTTCAAAGAACAGGGCACCAAGCCGGGCTAAGCCTGGGGTCACAGCATTGCGGGAAACGAAAGCTTTCGAGCACATTGCTCCAAACTTTCCAATGAGGATCCGGAAGGTTAAACGTGAAAGAGTGTATACGTACGTTCCAAAGAAGGATCAATACGCACTACTCCCCCGGAGGAACTCTTCAAGAATTCAAAAATCAAAGCTGGAGGAACAGGAGGCTGAGATGCATTCAAAAGAAATGGATCAACATTTGATGATGTCATTGGCCAATGCTCGAGGTAAAGCTAGAAGGAATATTGACAAGTTTCGAACCTTGTTGATTGACGTGCTCCGGGATAACTATCTTGCCATTTCTCCGGATATTTTGGCATCATTTCTGGTGGACTTGTCGGATAAGAAATCGGTGCTTTACTGGGAAAATGCCGAGACACATCAGTTGGTCAAGGTGAAAATATTTTCAATTTGTTAATATTTAACCAGTGTTTGTCTTGCCTCTATTTTAATTCCTCTTCAAAATTTGCAGTTGTTGAATGGAGTTTATGCCTACATCCCCGGTGTAAAGGAAGCTGCCAGTAAAATCTTTGGGGACAAAATTTCCTTCTTGGATGAATCACGGACTGATGAGATTGCCAAATTTTATCTGGCTGCTCTGAAGGAAGGTGTGATGGATCCCGTAAAGGCTATCTGGGCTCGAGAGGGTTCTTGGTCAACTAGTCTTGGCATGTTTCTTGGGCAAGTGTTCCAAACTATGGAATCTTCAATGGATGACAAGGCCTTGTCCAAGTTTTTGCTCGACACTGGAATCGTTGACTTGTAAGTGATGATAGATAGTGACAGTTTGATAGTAGTAAATCGTAATTATTCATAATGCATATGATAATGCATTTGAAATTTTTGATTAGGATAATGACTGGAAGTGATTTCGAGTTTAAGCTTGGAAAGCAATTGAAGCAAGAAGCTGTGAGGGCTCGAACCATTCTGAGCATGGCTTGTCGAGAACGATTAGTGTACATGCTGGCCAGCCTCCTCCAAGACGGCAATCCAGCCTTCAGGGAAGACAAAGTGATGAAGAGTGTTCAAAACTTGAAGATTGACGAGGCTTCGTTTACAAAAATGGTGAGAAATCTAAATTTTGAAAGAAATTGGATTGTTAATTAAAATCTATGCAATCTGTTACAGGTATGGGAAGCATTGATTGTTAACCTTCAATCATGTGGGCTCCAAGTCGTGAAGCGGTTCCGTGACTACGCTGGCGTGTTGAGTAACAAGCAGCAGATTCGGTACATTCTTTGGAACAACTCGGTGGCTTTTCTCAACTCTATAAAGTTTCCGGCCAAGTTGAAATATTTGGAGAAGAGTGTGTATGACTTTCTTCATGATTGTATCATTCGTAAGTGCAAAGTTGAGTATGATGGTATGAAGGGTTTGGTGAAAATTTGAGTTAAAAGCTTTTTAATATAATCAATTTTAATTTACAGGTGGTGTTCTTGATGAGAATGCAGTTTCACAGTGGAAAATTGAACAGGAGAGTGCTTAGTTTGAAGGATCAAGATTTTGAATGGATTTGTAGTTGGAGTAGATGAATTGTTTTTTGTTAGTTTATTAATTTTTGATGATGATGAATGAATCATGTATGATGATTGTGTTGAGAAGACGTATGAAATAAAAATAGAAATCGCAGTTTATTGTTTATGATTAATTGTAGATTGTTTTTGATTTAATTATTTAATGCATAGCTATAAAAATTAAACTAGAATGAAAGCACCATTTAAATTGTATTTTATGAATCTTTATTTACTCGCAAACTTGAATCATTTCAACATAACATGACGTGAAGAACACGTAATTATTATAACAACGTAATTAAGAATCTTCATTAGAATTTACGACTATTACCAACTACTTTAAAGGTAGGCCTAGCAGATTCATATAAAATTGTTACGAATGACAAAAAATAAACCTAACAAACTATTATGTAAATTGAACCTACTCATCTAAAGCTAGGCCTAGCTAATTCATAAGAAATTGTACTGAATAACCAACAAAAAAACAATTAGGTAACTTGAACTAACTACACCCGACTCAGTATTAATAAAATAAAAGTATAGTAAACATATTTCAAGAGATTCAAATGGTAATGGAAACTATTCAAAGGAACCTGTGGCGAAACCCGTTAATGTAATCAATCAGCATCGAAAATAGTGATAACCACTTTCCTCTGGGGATTGATGGATGTGTACGTAGAATCCACATTCTCAATGATCCATTGGAGCCCAGTATGTTGGCCTGATCCAGATGTCCGTTAGCTCTCAAGTGTCGAACGATTACTTGTAATCGTTGCTCAGCAAACTGGAGTCGTTGTTCAATCTCCCAGCCAGGAACCCTTGCATTAATATAAGCTTCCGAGCGACCTCTGCGTCTCATGTTTTCAATCCTCTTGAGTTCCTTTTTCTTGATATCCTTCGTATAAGTCTTGTCCAGTTCTATAGCCCACCGATACCATTCTTTTTCCTCAGAGCATGCCTGACATCTTTTGGTTTTGTGATATCCTATCGCCCCGCATTTCAAGCATAACCTCTTGTATTTATGCCTGGGTGCGTGGCTTTCTCGTCGTGGCTGTCCCTGCTCAGTTCGATGACTCCATGACTTGTTTGTCCAGTGGGCTGTTAAACAAGATACTTGTTAGTTTTGTATGAAAATAGTTTTTTTGAAAAATGATATGAATTTCACTTACCAAACTCATCCGAAGGGGGCTTTTCACATTCCCTTTGTTCATCCGTCCAATCTTCATCGTCACTTTCATCATATTCAGTATCCGTTTCATTTTCAGTATCCGATTCATATTCAGTATCCGATTCATCTTCCGACTTTTTATTCTCAGAAGTACAAACTTTCGATGTGGACGGTTTTGGAGCAATATGATTGGACTCAAAACAAGCCTTGGAGGTAGACGGTTGGCAATCACTTGAAGGGCCTGGCTTTGGCTCTGATGAGATGGTGGGAGTCCTGGCCAGGAGTGCATAACGTGGAGCACTAGAAATTGCGGCTTCCCAATTAAGATCTTCATCATCAATTTCTGTAAATAATGATTTCTTTTTAATAAAGGGTGGCAAATGTATTTGAATTTAGATGAAAGATTAAAATTACCGTTAAATTCTGTTACTGGCTCAGTAGTCCCAGCCTGAAGTGGTGATGACAATGTTTCAACTCCAGCACCTACAAACAAAAGTAAAGAATGTTAAGCGTTACAAGTTAATTACGAGTTTTTAATTGTTTGACATGTATAAAATGTGATTTTAACCTGTTTGTGCTTCCAATCCATTTTCCAATACTTCGTTTGAGTCATCATCATTCTCTTCAATTTCACTGTTGGATTCATATCCATCCTCCCCGATTTGAGGTCCTGAATCTTCATAATTCTCTTCAATTTCACTGTTGGATTCATATCCATCTTCCCCGATTTGAGGTCCCGAATCTTCATACAACTCTTCGATTTCACTGTTGGATTCGTATCCATCTTCTCCGATTCGAGGTCCTGAATCGTCATCATACAACTCTTCGATTTCACTGTTGGATTCGTATCCATCCTCCCCGATTCGAGGTCCTGAATCGTCAACATACCACTCTTCATTTTCACTGTTGGATTCATATCCATCTTTTGAAATCTTTTTGGTTGCAGGCATTACATACAATTCCTCATCACTATCGCTATTCCAGCCATCCCCGTATACTTCTTGTTTCTCAGTTTCAGCTAAAAGACAAGTTAACAAGGCAATCAAGTATTATTTTTTAAAAATAAGACAAAAGTGAATTGAATATTTGACTGCTTACTTGCACTTTCACCAGGCCTGAGTTCACGAACATCTACTGGCAGATTGGAGATCAAAATTATTCCTGCTGTCGACATTTCTTCCGGTGACATTGCCAGATCAAACTGGAACTGATTTCCACCTTTAATCCAATCAAAAGTTGATGGCATTTCAATTAGCATAAAAAGTCTTGGTAGATTAGCCGTAGATTCAGATGCGACTGCTGGTGATGTCACTCCTTCCAAAACCTGAGTGCTCTTCGAAGAATCAGTAAATCCGGCCGGATTTGAGTTTGAATCTTCACTTGTCTCAGACACTTCAGCTGCTTCAAAACTTTGGGTGGGCCCTTCCAAATGATTGACTTCAACCTCCAACTGATTGTCTGCCTCGCTGCTTTCAAAAGATTTTTCTCCGTCATCAGCTGGTGAAACTAAATCTGATTGGGGCTCTGATTGAAAAGATCCAACAGCTTGAAGACCTACCAACTCCTCCGACACTCGACTGACAATGACAGGCCTACGAAATACTACAAAATACAAAAGTTGATTAAATACTAAACTTTTTAATGTTAGGTCGAAACCATCATTTAATAATTAACTAAATAAATGCTTACAGTTTCTCAAGGATTCTCCATCCAAAGCACACCCTTCAATCTCCGGATCCTCTCTTTTCCCGGTCATGTTCCTCTCGATTTTGTTAATTTTATTGACTTTAATTGCAATAAAAACTGATTAATTGGAAAATCTTAATTATTCAAAAAGTAAAGACACCAACTCTCTAAATAAATTGTTCTCGTTAAAGGAGACAATGAATTTTACGGCGGTTGTGCTACGGCTGCTCGTACAAAGTAAAATTTTTTTCGCCCTTTTCTTCCTTTCCTATCTTGTAATGTTTTTTTTTTGTTTGAGCGATGATGATGCAATATTACACAACATGAAATGCATTTGAAATGAGTTTACCATTTTATAATTTCCCGTCATTTCGAGCTGTGAGGTTGACGTCTTTGTTCTTTTCGGAGCAAGCTGAAACTGGATTGTCTTGTGGGGCAATGGATGAGAGTAATATTGCAGTTTGTTAATTGTAATTGATTGTACTATGAATTTGTTAATCATCTAGTTAGTAGTAACATAAACACAACTAGTTTTATTAATTATATCTCGAATAATGTGTAAATTATGAATAATGATTTATAATGTGCCGCAAAAATTAACAAAAATCATAATACTGTTCGGTAATAAATGTTATTATATTGATTTGAAAATGTCTTCTTCTTAAATCTTTGAAATGGATAGTTATTTGAACATACGTGTCTAATACAAAGGTGACTTGGGATTTATGAAAATGAAACTTTTCCAAAATGACACTTTTTTTAATCGCACTTTTAGATGAGATTTTTAACTTCTACCTGTTATAAACCATTTATATAGCTTCACAGTAAGTTTTCCTCCAAAATGAAGGGTTGCTTTGATTTTATTTAACGACTCAATTGATTAAAAATGCTTTAGAGTAGATTTTTCAAACATGGCAATTCCATGTATATTAAATGCTTACCTAATTGTCAATTGTAAAACAAACCATACTGTTAATTAATACAATAATGCATAATTAAAGTGCTATGCAAGCTAACTAGCTAGTATCTAGTCTGTTGACATATTCGTTAAATTAAATTAAAAAACCATTCAATTTTAGATACAGTAAAATATCTTTAGAAAAATCAAGCATTGTACAAAGTGTCTTACATTACCCCATATTGCTCGTCAATCTTTACCGCGATTTTGACTGCTCAAACCGGCATGATCTCAAAGTGTATGATACAATAACAAAGCACTGCTGCTCGTCTTTTTTCTGGGAGACTGACAATGCACTGTCCTCTTTGAAAAAATCGTTAACTTTAAACTTTAAAAGCTTACCGTTTAAATTAATTCAGTGTTATATTATCCTTGCTAATCAGACTCGGTGTTTTATTACTTTTTGAAATGTCTGAAAATACTTTATTACCGTCATCCCCATCTGGAGCTGGAGATTTGGAGAACCCTGGCCAGGGAGAAGATGGAGCTCCGACATCCTCAGGTCTTCAGATTGTCGAGCAGGAGACTGTCCAGTCAAGTAGTCAGCATCCACGTTATGGAACTAGGAGTATGGGGAGTTGTTGTTTAATGAGCGTTGATGGTAAGATGATGAATATTTAAGTGTATTATTTGAATTGCTTTCACTAATCATTTTCATTAAATTTCCAGCATTGATGACATCGGAGCCGGCAGTGGGTCACAAGAAGAAGCCAAAGGATCCGAAAGCACCTCCGATTCAACTCTGGTAAGATTTGTTTTAAATATATTCAAGTTATGACTGACATTATTCAGTTAAATTAAAAAAAGTTTTATTACAGGTATCCGTACATACCTGACGAAGCGAATCTTCGAGATTGCAAGTTCCGGATTATATCCTCATCAATGTTCTGGCCTAGGATTAGTACCCTTGACGCAGAGGCGAAAATGTTTAGCCACTTTATTGACGCTGCAAAGTTGATTGGGGGAGTGACTCTGTTGTCATCAAACGGTATCATCAACTCTCAATTCGGAGCCATGTAATTTAAATTCATAGTTAAATTAATATTTGAAGCCTTATTTTTGTTTTAAAAATGAATTTTAAATTAACATTTACATTGTTTTGTTCACCTTATTTAGATATCATTGTCTAGTCCGTTACAATGATGATCATCATCGCCAGACATCCTTGTCCATGGAAAAAAAGAACCTTGTTGTTCACCATTACTTGGCCAAGTTTAATGTCTGTATTTCGACGGCTGTTATAGACCTCAAGTTCTACATGGCTAGATTCAGGAATCCAATCTGTGTCCTCATTGGGGAGGGGGAGTCCAGCTTGCGCTACCCACACTGTACTCTTCTCATCTTTCGCTTTTATAATAATAAGTGGGAGACAATCAACAAAGATTGCACGAATAACGACAACAATGATATTCGCCCGGTTACCAGAAAATTTCTTCAAGAATTGGGGTTTGCTTCAGCCTACTTTGTGCCTCTCTCTGAAATGGAGTCAAACCGAAAGCGGATAAACTGCCTTGGCCAAGGTCTTCAAGCGGCATCTACAGTTCTGGATGGAAGACTTGATGAGATTTGCTTCAGTTCAGCCAGCACTCTCATTTGGACTTATGATGTGAAAAAGAATGAGTTTAAAAATAACAACTTGCTTGGCATCCCCTGGGTGTAAGTATATTTAACTTAATTGTTATGCATGTAATTTTCTTAATAGTTTTACATGTCTCGTTTGTATATTCTTTTACAGACAAGCTCACTTGTGGAAAGCGGATGACGTAAAAGAGATTGACACGGCAGAAACTAGGGCCAAGTTGGTTGGATTCAGAAGGAAAGTGACTCGAGTTGGACAGACCATTGTTCCTGAAACCCCTCGCCGAGTCAGGACTCTAGACATTGAGTATACTGTGGAAGGTATAATTGGAAGAAAGAGGGTAAACCAAAGATTAGAATACCTTGTTAAATGGGAGGGCTACGGAGCAGAGCATGACATGTGGCGTGATCCCATGTATCTGGAAGGTTGTAAAGATTTAGTCCTGGAGTTTGACAGAAAATTGGAGGATCAAATTAAAAACGGACTTCGTGGCCATCGCAAAACTGAAAACCGACTCAAGCTTGAAGATGTAATGCCAACTTGGTTTCCAAAGAGAAAGAGGAAAGAAAATTAAGATGAAAGAGGAGTGTTGGTTTTATAAGGTTCATTAATTGTTAGTCTATGCAGTTTGTATACGGTGTATTATAAATTATTAGTTTTGATTAATTTTTGCTAATTACTTGATGTTGATGCAGGCTTGCTTTATTATGGTGAGGTGAGTGTTGTACTAATGTATTAGCTAATCACATCAACTATCTTAATTAAATATTAAAAGTGTCTGTTGCAATTGTTTTGCCACCTAACCTAATAAAATTGCATTCTTTAAATAATTCATAAAGTGTCATTTTTATTTTTTCCAAGTCACCTAACCGATAACATTATATCCCATAATTTTAATTCATCTTTTACTTATGTATAGAGTTAGATTGCATTTTTTACTGGACAAGCCTGTCTTTGATTTACATTATACAAACACTAAATCCTGCTCATGAGCAAGAGGGAAAGTGAACCTTTTTTCTCGTGAGTTCAAAATAACTTCTCTGTACTCGTAGGAAAACAGAGCTATTGCACACCTCTCATCTGGGCTACCTTGTCCGTCATAACAAGCTGTTGAAGTGTAATATTTTGATTGTCATTTTAATTAAAATTCAATTTAAAGCACCATCAAAATCTGGGTATTAAATTGGTTAATTATGAGTGATTAATAGGAAAAAATATTCATGTGTTGTGTTTTAAATAATTATTTGTTTATTTTAGTTTCAAAATGAATGGGAATCACAACAATAGAGGAGCGCAGCGGATTCACCGATGGCGTCCAGGTACGGTTGCATTGCGCATGGCGGCGATGGAGGAACAAGTCATTGCTCCGATGGTGATTCCTCCAAATCAAATTCATAGACAAGGACCCCGGATTGTGGATAACGGAGATGTTCCAATATTAATTCCTCGCAATGAAGTTGAAGATGAGCAGGGCCCTGCTGATAGGATTATGCCAGACCCCTGGCCAGAGGTTCCAGACTATGGGAATATGGATCCTGTAATGGAGAGAATGGTGGAGGAAGCACTTGATCGTGCAAAAGCCCAGTCTCAGCGCAGCATTATGAGATTCAAGGAATTGGTGTACGGAGTCTATAAGCAGGATGGGTTGAATGTCACAGTTCAATCCTTGTCAAGATATCTTGTGGATCTGCCTGAAGTCGATTCATTCATGTTCTGGAATGGAGGAAATACTACCAGCTTGGTTCGAGTAAGTTTCAGTACTTATTAATCAAAGTTGTACTAGTTTTAACATTAATCATTCTTTTTTTGTTATCTACAGTTCTTTTGTTACCTCTTCAAACGGATCATTGGACTACGGACAGTTTGGAATGGAAATTTCCACAGGACACTCGCTTACTTGGAATCTGCAGAGATGGAGTACCTGGCTAGGTTTTATGTTGCTGCCTTGAAGAAGAGAATCATTATTCCTCAAGCGTCTCTGTGGTCCAACGTTGGAGAATGGTCGCCTAGCCTGTCTACATTTTTTGCCAATTTATTCCAAAAGTTTCATCTCGCGTTTCCTGAACATGTCTTGGCCAAGAATTTAAAACAGTGGGGAATAATAGAGTTGTAAGGGAGTATTTTTTTATCGAATATTGGTAAATACATTATAAAATAATTCATGTCGTATTTTAAAGGATTACAAATAGCCCGTGGTTTGCCCGAAAGCTGAGTTTAGCCATGGAGGAAATAACTACTCGAGACCAAGTCATCAACTTGATCAACCGGCTTTGCTATGATTTTATCGTAGACATGGCGTCTTCCGTGCTCAAGGATATCCCAGACAACTCTGAGAATCTAGTCATTGCCAAAGCTATAAATTGCGAATATTCAAATCAGCAATTGGTAGAAATGGTGAGAATTTCTTGTAGTTAATTTTAAACCTCTACTACCAATCATTGAATTTTACTTTTCTTCACAGATTTGGGAAGGAATCATAAAGCGTGTCAGGTCATCACGTTTAAAGGCTAATCGTGTACTCCTGTTCAACTCAATTCCACGAATTTTGGCTAACCGAGAACAGTTTCGAATGTATATTGCAGTCAACAAGCTGGGGTTTTTTTCAGCAATGTCGTTCCCTGAAGATTTAACATTTCTCGTGGAAGAAATGAATACTTTTATTGGCGGCTGCCTTCATTGTAAGTTTAGACCTTATATTTATCTACGTTATCATCACGTGTTTATGCAGTTTGCTTACAAATCATAATTCACGGTTATTATTTGTATTATAGATGGGATTATCAAGCTTGGTGACATTCATTTTTGGAAGGTATCTTCAGAGGGACCTCACTTCAACAATGACAACCCCTGTCATCGTTTTCTTTTGGATATGGATTTGAGTGGATTGTGAAAAAGTGTTTGTCATGTAAATTTGGAAAGTTGTTTGTAAGCGGAGTAAATATCAGCACCTAATTAAGGAGTTACTATCTATTGTTATTTTAAAATGAGTTTGTTACTACAATAAATTTTACCTGTAGACTGAAAATATGAAATTGTTTTATTGAATGACAATGATTAATCAACTAATAGTTTACATTACATTCATTAATAGGTACATTTACATTACAACCCACTTTAAAATTAAAAACACTAAAAGTTAACTGATTTGCACATTAGCTTAACGTTCTTGCATTTTCAAATACTCTGACAAATGAAATTGATGAACACAGCACGGATCATTCCAAAAGCCATAGTGTGCCATGATTACAAACCACTTTAGTTTTGGAAACAGATTCCAAACTACTGGGTTGTAGCCATCTAGCTTAGCAATACAATTTTTAATAGGAGAACACTTGGCCAAATACGTTTCATCTGTATCATCAATATCATTAAACGTATAAATTTCAAACAATTTTACTGATGGAAAGCATTTTAAAAAATTGTACTGTAAATCTGTACTGTCTGAAAGTTTTAGGGTTTCTACGGTACAAAACGAATCTTTCAAGGGATTAGCAGTTCCTTCTTCTTTAAGTAAAATCTGTTGCTGCAAAGGCAAACCATTTAGCGGAGTAATTTCCAAGTATTTTAGGTGATCGAATTTACGTAGCCACGGAAAGATGCAATTTTCTATGCTGACAGTTACAGAATCCTCATTATTGAAGTACTTTAATTGAAGCATCTTGAGCTGAAGCGACTTTAATTCATTGATAAAGTCGGTGAGCTCATTCAATTTGGCCAAATCATCATTGCTGGAAAATACCCCAATTCGTAGCTCATTGAGTGAGGGCAGCAAACGGCTCATTTCATAGAATCCCCATCCTTCTTGTCCAACCCATTCCAAAGTAGTTAGCCTAGTTAATTGAGGTCCGTAACGACGAAAGAGTACGCGCGTGTATTCGGAGCAAAACTCATCATATTTGGATAATTTGATTGCTTTTAAATCCGGGAGCAACGGCAAATTGTTGTTTAAATACTCCAAATTCTCTGGATTTGCGTCAACAGGCCGGTTAATGTCACTGGTCAATTCTAATCTTAAGTTCTTTAGTTTGGGACAAAGTTTTAATATGTTTGTCAACGCTTCAATTTCAGTCATATTCATTGATGAAGGGACTGTGAGTTCCAAATTCCAGACATGCTTTCCGAATCGCTCCAAAATCATAACCATTGTTGTAATGTGCTCCATCGTATTATCCTCAGCAACGGTAATATCCAGCTTTAAGAGTCGGAAAGGAAACGGATTGCTGTTAGCCGGCCGGCTCTGAAGGTTATCAATCATAGATTGGCTCTTTTTAATGAATTCCGTGTCGATTGTCTTGATCTGACTCCTTATTGGAATGCATTGATGAGCATCAAGAAAGGACCAAAAAGTCGAGTTGGTTTTATCTTGAGGTTCACTGTAGGCTCTAAGATATGGCTGGTTCTGAAGAAAATTGTCCACCCGGCGCTTCCACTGTTTGCATACGAGTCGTAGGTTCATTATATCTTCATGTTCGAGATGTGTAGAAACTAATCCAAGGACCTGGAAAGAAGCAGTTAATAGGTTACTGTCATGTAATAGCACAAAAATACTTATCGAATGATTAAAAAATTCAAGTTACCTTTCCAATAAACCAATAACGCTGAAGATTCTCGACCGAGAGGGAAATTTGAGGTATACCATTCCACAAGGATTCCACCTCGTTACACTCCAACTCATCAAACAGCAATTCCCAAATCTATAAAATTATAAATATTTAGTTAGTGATTGGTATTAATTCTCATTCAAATTATAATTATAACGCCTTACCTCTTGGGGAAACCTCTCAAACGGGTTTTTGCACTTAATAATTGCACTCATCACGATAATTTGTTTTGTAAGACAAAGAATTTTATTAGACACGTGATGTAAATGCATAACAAGACTCTCAATGTTTTGTGTATGGAAGCCTAGGTACAGTACCTCAATGCCAAAGCGGGATAAGCAGCAAAGAGTACTAGAACAAAGAATGAAAGAGAAGCGCAAGAGCGTGACAGATTACCTTATCTTAATATTATAGAATTCATTATGGAAGTGGTCGTCAGAGAAATCTAATCAGTCAACGATTTAATTGGCAATTTTTTTTAAAACGATCTAGAATTTTACAAAAGAGAGAATATAAGACTATCATCATCCTGATAATAAATCATACCACAGATAAAATTTCAAGTTTAATCCACATTTTTTACTTTTGAATCACTAAAATTCACATTCCATATTCATCTGCAACTATTCAAAATGTAAGCTTTTCATTTTACAATGAATTACAATGTCGCATGCAAGTTTTAATCATTCTAATAAATGTTTGCCTTGTTTAAGGGCACCAAGGCTTCACTCATATATTTTATCAGGACGTGGCGACTTTGGTCTACTCCCCGAAGGCTGGTACAATTGTCGTT
Organism: Lepidocyrtus fimetarius; assembly: GCA_036507315.1. NCBI lineage: Eukaryota > Metazoa > Arthropoda > Collembola > Entomobryomorpha > Entomobryidae > Lepidocyrtus > Lepidocyrtus fimetarius. The sequence goes on from JAANSO010000805.1 coordinate 22,199, forward strand.
TTCTTGAAGAGGATTTGGAAGATGGAACAAAAGTTTGGACGTTGTGCAATGTTGAAATCGGGCCCGATGAAATTGAAATACTTACTCCGGTACGAAGGCATTACTTTGACAAGGAACATCAAAATCTAGGCATATCCGAACCGAGTGACTTGTCCAAGATTTGGAGATTAAGAAGATTTATTCCTAAAATGGACCGACGCAAAAAATCCAACGTATTTACTCTCTCTAAATTATAAAACATCAATGTGTAATAAAGCAAGTAACATGATAATAAAGAAACATATACACTCACATTCTTGTTGGATATATAAAATTTATAATCAAGGTTGCATTAGCATTTGTATGATAGGATACGACATACCAAACCATATTAATTTATAACAAAAGCATCATGAAAGCAAAAGTGTTGTAGGATAGGGTTAAAGAACAAGCTATAGATTAAGCAGACGCATTCTTGATATTACAAAAGATACAATGCTTTTTGTGTAATATATAAGGCACAGTTTTTATATAAAAGTTGAAATTAAATTTGTAAATTTGATTATTTTTTAAAATGTTTGGCTGTAAACTGTGCAAACATTATTACGAATTCCAAAAAACCCTCACCAGTCATTATTTAAAGCAACATGAAAGGTTTCAATGTACGGAAAAGGTTAAAAACTCTTCCTCATTATATTCATTTTCTTACC
>JAANSO010000806.1:0-22854 GCA_036507315.1 Lepidocyrtus fimetarius
GACAGACAGACTAACAGGTCGATTTCATGACTAGCTCTTCGAGCTAGTAATAATAAACAACTCGTGTCAAAGGAAATTAAAAGAGTGCGTTCATTATTGCTTTACTTATGAGAATTGAGCTTGATTTTATTATCATCATCAAGTCTGTTTTTCTCACCTTTTTTACATTGTCTTACCCGAAAACCAATAAGTACGAGTTTGTACATAGCAATACCAAAAACAGATGCCAACCAATGAGTGGGTGTTCTCACTTACTTGCTACACTTCTTTCTTTCATCCATTGTCCGTCTCCAACATAAATATAATGGGTTTATTGGAGGCAATAAAAAAGAAATGAAATTCTTACACAAAAATGTAAGACGCAAGAACAAATACGAAGAAATAAAAATTACTAAACTCAATGTTGTTTTCTATCCTTTTCTAAGCAAGCAATAATACAAAAATTTATACTTTTATATAATTTTTTGTCATAATGGCTAAACTCGAAAAATTATATCCCAATCTCCCCTGGAAATGGCATTTTTTTCTTTTTATCATCCTTTATTTCCTCCCACTACAATAATAAGACTAAAAAGAAAGTGTCTATCTTTTCCACTCTGCTTGGCGTACTTTCAATTGTTTGCGAGGGAAGATGATAGCTCAAAGCTTTTTTTCTTGCACACAACAACAGACATTAAATTATCCAAACTACCACTCACTTGGTTGGCGTTGCGTTATTTCCAGTTTCGTTGGTTTATTCTAGTCAAAGTTGATAACATTTTGATAGGATAAGAGACATGGGGAAGGAAAGGAAGTGCTCATAGAGGAACAACAACAACTATCACAAGAGTGTCATTAATTCTCGCCTTCTTCCCTTCGCTCACTTATTCACTCCTTGAAAACCCCACCAAGTCTATTCTTCTTTCACCTCCTTCTCTTCTTCTTCTTCCAATCCATATTTTTTGAAGCTGTTTGGAATTGAATACATTATTAGCTGGTGCAAGAGCCTTCAACGAGAAGAAATTTGAAACCTATCAAGTGTGGACGGAGGAGGAAGAAAGAGGCAAAGAAGAAGAAGAGGACTTTGACTTTGAGTGACTGATTGGTGGCGATGGAGGTGGCAGTGTTACCCAAAAGCATGCTGCTGAGTGAGTGATTAATGACCTCTCACACATTTTCTCTCAAAGTTTACAAACGAAAAGGAAGAAGAACGGGAAGAAAGTCACATCCATATCCACCTCAGTATTAAAATTCTGCCCTTATTTACATACATTGTAAAATTGTAACAGATGGCGATGATGGTGTGAAAAGAAAACAACTGAATGCTGCGGTGGCAAGCAATGAAATATTGTGAAAAGTTAAAAAAAAGAGAGAAAATTTATAATTCAAATGTAGTATTTTACAAACGCATTCAACTAATACTTGTATTTACAGTATTCATGTTTCATGCACACCATTTTTAGGTACATGTACTTAATTAGTATAGGAACGGCGAACAGACGAAAAGAAAGTGTTGCAAAAAGGTTGCGTAAAAGGTTGAAAGGGTTGGTGGGGCTACAGTTTAAGGCTTCAGGTTGCTAGTCTTTAATTGTCAGCTTATTTTATTAAGTACAAAAGAGCGGGAGAAAAGCAGAGAGAAAGTAAAATTTCTGACGCTCCTTCACTCTCCTGTTCTGAATTTCCCTACTTGGTTTAATGCTTAATCTATTCTAATGCTAATGTTGGTTGGACTCCTGTCACTACTTGTTCGAAATGAAACTTGGAAATCCGTGCATTACTATACGGAATATGCAAAGGAGGAAAAGTGAAAGCAGAGCAAAAGCCTTTTTTATTGTAGAATTTGTTTTCTTCACACATTCTCTTTCTCTCTTATACCAAAATGGAATGATGTGGGATTTGGTAGTTTTTAGTCAACGTTATGCAATGTTTAATAATGGGTTTCGGTGGATTTCCTTTTTTTGTTATGGTGTGGTTGTGTATTAGCGGAGAGGCAAGGCCTGTCATGGAAAGTGGTTGAGAAGAGTTTAAAGAGCCAGTTTTATATACTATTGTACTATATATTAATTTTCATTTGTTTCTTTCCTTTTTATAAAATTCCAACTCGTTGAAACTGTAAATTATGAATTATGAAATCAAATACTTTCATCTTACCTTAATTCCTCTGTCCTTTGTTGTTAGCTTTCTTCTTTTTCTCGTTTGAAAAGATTATTTTGTTGGCAATCAACTTTTCATCTTTTCTGTCAAGATGTTGTTAATAATATAATTCTCAAGAGAATTCTCTTCCAAATAAATACTCTTTTCTTCCATCTCAATCTCTATAATGACAATGTTCCTTTCTTTCTCCAGAACAAAAACAAATTGTATCAAACTTTTTCTTGCTTCTTTCAGTAATTTGCTAATTAGCTGAAAGAGTGAATGAGAGAAACAAGGAAATTAAATTATTAGGTGAATGTATATAGAAAGGGAGCAGTGAACGAAAGTTGTTGGAAAATAAAAACTTTTCTTTCTAAAAACTATTTATATATATATATTTTATGAGGAGAAAATTATTAAATTGTTTTCTTCCATGTTCGTTTCATCGTCTTTTCTTTTCCCTTCCTGTCCCACATTCACCGTTCTCTTTTTCTTCATGTAACAACGACTCTTTTTGCTTAACCAAGAGAGACAAACACCGTCACAAAGTCATCTTAACTTATTCTTGCAATACTTTTTACAAACTTTTCTCGTTCTTTCAGGTGATTATCATCATTGTCATCATCATTATAATCATTTTTATGATTATTATTACAATTATTTAAGTTTAGGGTTAGTATTGCTCCTTTCCCCACTAAACTAACTTCTTATTACGTAATACGTATATCATTATTGCAATGAAATGGCACTGTAAAAAAGCAAAGACGATGTGAATGCTCATAGATCAATTAAGAAGTAAAGAAAGATGGTTAATCACCAACTCCCTTGTTCCTCTTTTTTCCCTGGAAAAGCTCTCAACAACAGAGATCGGTATTGTTGGTTTCCAAACAAGTTTTTTTTTACTTTTCCTTAAATTCCCCTCTCAACTTTGCCAATTTTTTATTTCAGCTTCGTTTTTCTCAACATGTTTCAAAACTTTTCTGTCAATCTCCCTAATTACTTTTGACGATGCTGATGATGATGGTGAAGTTGGGAATGCGGTTTGGGATATAATTCGATGGTGTAGATTTGATGAGAAATCTTTGGCTAATTTCAAGTCTGGGAAAACCTCGAACCTTTCAAACATTCAGTCTTATCAAAAAATGAATAGATTTTTTGTTGATTTATAAGGCTTAAGGATTTTTAACTTTTTATAAAATTTAATTATTAAAAAGTTGGAATTTCAAAGCACTTTGATTTTTTGCAATCAAGATCTCAACAGTTTCAAATTGATTTATTTTAATAATAGTAATTACTTTTAACTAATTAGTTTCGTACGATTGATATTTATGCTGATAATTTTAATCTCATTATGGTAAGTAGCAAACGAGGTAGGCTTAATTTTCTCTCATGTCTTTCTTTATCACTTTCCAACAACTTTGCTTCTGCAATAAAGAAAACTTTTTCTGTCACTCTGAACACTTTTGCAAAAGTTCTTTAAGAACTAATCTAATTCATTTTGTCTCATACAAGATTCTTTCTATTACTCACTTGTCCTCATTTTTTTTGTTTGAAAATATCCAAAAACTTTACAATCCAAAAATCCTTTTCGTATTATTGCATCATTATTGATTTCCTTTGCTGAAGATCTTTACAGATGTTAATGCATTTTCAAATCTATTTTTGCACTCGCTCACACTTGCCCACCTTTTTTGATCACCCTTTCATTCAGGATTCTCTGCAGAACAAAATTTTTCTCGGGTTTATTGGAACACAGTGGGGAGTCTATCATAAAAAACTGTACATATAGAGGACCAAATGTTTCACGTCATTGTCATAGTTCAAGAAAAAGAAAATAACGATTCAGAGGAAAACCACAGGCATTCGTCAAATCTAATTTAAAAGGAAATGTGGGGTGAAGTTTATTGCACTTTGTGTGAAATAAATAGGCATCAGAAAGTAATCATTTCAAAATGAAGATAGACCTAATAAAAATGATATTTTTGATGAATAGGGGAAGTAGAATTAATAGTAGAATTATTAAAGGACCCTTTGTGGTCTAAAAGGTGAGGAACCACAACTTTATGGTGCGAGGTAATTTCATATTTCATAATTGAACGTACAAACCCAGCACTTGCGACTTTACATTCATTGTAATTATATATAGCGCTTACAAATATATTATTTTTTAAATTACTTATTTAACTGAGCAATAAAATTCACACTTGAGGAACAGTTGTTTATTTTTAACCGATTTTATTAATCTCTTAAAAATGAAGTCACATTAACAAGAAAAATCCTACATGTATAATTTGTTTTTCTGCAGTTGGTAGCATTTTACAATAGTTTGGATTCAACTGTTAATTTTAATTGGATCATCAGGGATATTTTACCTCACCACACCGCACTCACACTAAAACTATGCACTTTAATCCGCTTGCCTTTAAAAGTCCTCCTATACATATGATTTTTTTACTCATGCAAAAAACCTAAACAAGGTAACCAACACTTCCCTTTTGCTATACTGATATTTTTTCTTCAATGGGAAAAAACTTTTTGCACATTTTTCCCATTGAAAATCCAAAATAAAAAGAACAACCAGCAAGGGAAAATGTGCCGTCGTTGTGTTTACTTCAAAACGGAGGATATTATATTTCTGTGTATTTCTTCCTCCTCTTTTTCCTTTATGGATGCCACTGCTGATATTGAGAATTGTATAAAGATGGTGATGATGTTGTGAGAGGCTGGAGCAAAATTTTTGTAATATACAGAGAGGAGAAAGTTAAGCAGAGTACTATTGAATTGAGAAAGATATTTTATTTCCTCTTCTCTTTCCCTCCTTGTTCTTCTTTCTAGTAGACACAGACAGATAGGCACACAGCCATACACAAATTTCTTTCTTCCTTTTCTCCTTAATATAAAAATGTACATTTGGTTCTGATACTACAACAACTGCTGTTGTGCTCCTTCTTCTTACCCTTCTTCTTTCATTCTACTGCTCTGCTGAGTTTTGTAAAGAGAGGAGGTATAAATGCCGAGAGAGAAAAAAGACTGGGATATTTTTTGCCGTTATATTACTACTGCTGCTACTGGAAAAGGAGGTAAATTCTGAAGCAGAAAAAGATGCAATAAATGGAAAGGATGTTTTCAAAATACTTTCTCTCTCAGCTTACGCTCTTGAATACTGATCATGTACATAAGCAAAGAAAGGAATAGGGCTTCTATCCCATCCCATGCTTTCCCATCTAGGTTAACCCATTCAGCTTTCACTCTAAACTTGAGAGAATAGAAAGGATGTGGAGAAAGATGTGAAGGAGTCTTTGTAGCTCTATGTGCCAAGGAAAGTCCTAAGATTGAAACTGTAAGAGAATCTGAAAGTTATTGTGTCATGCATGTGTATGTGCAGTGGTGTTGTGATGATGACGTTCACCCGCACACGTTTTCCTACTTTCTCTTAAAGAGAGGAGCCTGAATTGTATTTAACACAGAGTGAGAAAAAGCACAGACGAGATTTTCTAAGGGAAAACAACCGACGAGAAGGAAAACGACCGAGAAGCACGAGAGCTCCTGTTTCTGCTGTTCCCTTTCCCGACACCGAGAAATGATGATGATGTTGGGGCAAAACATGCTCGGATTATTTTCTTTTACTATTGCTGGTGCTCCTTTTAGGCTTCTGCTGTGGACGGGATGTTGGTGCCAGAACAATAAAAAGAAAGCAAAAAATAGAGAAAATGGAATGAGTGCCGTTACGATTCTACTACAAAGTTACTACAATGTTTTTACTCTCGTCAGCCAACTCCACGACATGACACCATCATCATCATCGTCATTCTCTTAATCATATGGATGGGTAGACAGTGCTACTGTTTTTTACGCTGCTACCACTTTTGGAAACTGGACTAAATTGAACTGAGGAGTTGGATTCGTCTCGTCGTCATCATTGTCGTCATCTTCTTCCTCTTTTGCCTTTCTCTGCCGAGAACTGATCTGCTTTGTTGTTGGAGTGAACAAATGCGCCAAGGTACAACTGGAATGTGTGCTTTGCTGGAGGAATTGTACTTCTTTTTCTTCTTCTGTAGATGATGATTGTTCAGAAAAGAAAGAGAAAAGGCCATTTTCTGTAAGGCCATACATGTCAGGAAAAAGAGAAGGGACAAGAGAAAAAGGGAAACCAAGGCTACTTTTACCTACTTTTTTCCATCCCTATTTACTACGTGCGATACGATGTATATGTTTACTTACAGTTTTGCTTCTAGCTCGTGAAAAAACTACTTTGTTTTCAGGGATGGGAAGAAAAAGAGGAAGGACCGGAGGAGAAGAATACATAGCAAACGAAAATACAGAGACAATTGCAGTAAGTGGCAAAGTAGGACTGGAAAAAAGACGGATGAGGTAAAGAAAAAGAAAAAATGAGAAAAATGGTTCAGAAATGGCCAGGGAAGACACGAGGGAATGTTAATCGTAAGTGGGACAGATAAGAATGAAGGTAAAAATGAGATTGTAAGGAAAGAAAGAAAAATGGAACAAAAGGAATGGAAGGTGGATAAAATGAAGTTTTTTTTGTGGAATTTGTTCTTTTGAGGGCTAACATTACATATTATATTGTTGTTTGGTTAATATTAGTTGACAAAATGAAGCTAAAATACAGAATATATCATTTATTTCTGGTTTAATCGACTTGAGGACCAAATACACATCATCATCAATATCATGCAGATTAGCACTTTTGAGTTTATGGATTTTTTATTTGACATCCAAATCATAAAATGAAACATTCACTCTAGCTGGTTCCATACACATAGTTAGTACTAATAAAAATGTTGATGCCAGGTAAAGTTAAAAGGTCATTTAAAGCATTAATTGCATTCTGCTGCTTAAGTGAAAAATGTTTTGCATGAAGCAACTTGCGACTATTTTTATTTCTTTATTTTATTACCAATTACATAAGAATTTATGTCCTCCTTGACTTTGGCCCAAGATGCAGTTAAAGATTAGAAAGGGTTTTGCATGACGAATTTGAAGTGGCATGATGAAAAATGTTATGATGAAAAGGTAACAAAACAAATCCTGTAGGGATTAGTTTGGATTATGTATTATATGGGGTTGTCACTAGCTTGTATTTCATTTCTTGGCAGATATGAAAGATGGACATCATTGGATTATGAGAAATGAAGTGGAAAGAAATCTCTGACTTGCTTTTTAGTCAAAGATTGCTAGGGTTTTGCTACACATATGCATGCTAAAATTTGCGTAAGTTTTTACACTTTGACTTGAAACATGGATCGTCGATTAATTGAATGCGTGCCGAATTTTTCGGAAGGTCGAAATCAGGAGGTAACTAGAAATTTAAACGGATAATTAAATAAAAATTTTAAAATAAATTTGGTTTTAACTAGACCATCGATGCCATTGCCAACGCTATTCGAAATACGAAAGGTGTAAGCCTTTTGGGAGTAGATCCAGGCCAATCTACAAACCGAACCGTGTATACTTTTGTTGGAACCCCTAAAAATGTCATTGAAGGGGCTGTCAATGCAGCGAAAGTTGCATATGACTTGATTGACATGACAAAACATTCCGGAGAGCATCCAAGGTATACAATAAATTTAAATAGGGATTTAGCAATTGCTTGAAAATGAAGTACCTTCAAATTTTGATTGCGTAATCAATTTTAATTAGACTTGGAGCTATGGACGTTTGTCCTTTTGTACCAGTCAGGAACGCTACCATGGATGACTGTGTAGAATGTGCAGAGTTGTTAGGAGCTCGATTGGCTGAGGAGCTAAACATTCCAATTTATTTATATGGATTTGCGTCAAAGGTGGAATATCGAAAAACAGTTCCACAAATTCGGGCTGGAGAGTACGAAGGGTTAAAAGATCGCGTAAGGTTTAAAACTACGAGCTTACATTATCGCAAGTATAGATTTATTACACTTGATTTGTTGCTTAGATTGTTCAAGATGAATGGAAACCAAACTTTGGCCCATCAAAATTCCTTCCCCGCTGGGGAGCTTCGATGGTTGGTGCCAGAAAATTCTTGCTTGCTTACAACATTAACATCCTCTCTACAAAAGAGCAGGCACATCGCATTGCTTTGGACCTTCGTGAAGCTGGGAGAGGTCCTGAAAAGCCTGGAAAGTTTAAAGGAGTCCAAGGGATTGGATGGTGGTTGGAAGAAGCCAACATGGCCCAGATTTCATTCAACATAACGGATGAAGATCTTTGTTCACTTCATGAATTATTTGAAGCGGTAAGCCAATTGAAATTTAAAAGAAAAATTATAATTTAGATCAATATATGTATTTAATTTGCAAATTTGATTTGACATACGCAGTCGAAAAAAGGAGCTGAAGCTTTGAACATTTCTGTCGTTGGGTCAGAGCTGGTTGGCTTAGTGCCCCTGTCTGCCATGTTGGCAGCTGCGGATTTTTATATAAATAGGGAAAATCTGTGCATATTAGATCCAGATCAAAAGGTTCGCTTGGCTATCGACCGGCTTGGATTAAATTCGCTGTATGCTTTTGATCCCAGGTAAAACCCATGTGCGTATTTTGGGGGTAATAAGAGACTTTGAATAAGTTGTATTTTGTTATGATTCTTTAGAGAACGAATTATTGAATGGAAAGTGGAAAGCACTGATCCACCCAAACCATTGTTAGACATTAGCGTAACAAAATTGGTGAAGGAGGTTCGAGCAAGGACTCCAGCCCCAGGGGGTGGCTCCGTTGCAGCTTTAGTTGGTGCATTGGTAAAAATTTAACAAACTATACATTTGTAAGATATAACATAATCAAATGAATGCAATAATTACATTTAAAGGGTGCTTCATTGGCAAGTATGGTTGGGTTGCTGACTTATGGAAAACGACAATGGGAACATTTAGATGAGACAATGAGAACTATCATCCCACCATTGTATTCCATAGTTGACGAAATTCTGCCCTTAGTTGAGGCTGATACAGAAGCCTTTGAGCTTTATGTGGTAAAATGTGACACTTTTAAAGTTTTAATGGCTATATTTGAATAAGATAGGTTAATTTATTATTTTTAGGAGGCCTGTCGTAAATCAAAGAATCCAAATTCTAAACTGGCCCAAGATGCCTTATTAAACGCAATTAATGTGCCTCTTGACCTAGCCAGAAAATTATCTTCACTTTACCCACAACTGGAGCAAGTTGCAAAGCTTGGGAATCCAAATTGCTTATCTGACATACAAGTTGGAGTGAAATGTGTTGAAACTGGGATTTGGGGTGCTAGATGCAATGTCTTGATCAACTGTGGCTCTCTGGTTGATCATGGTTTAAAAGAGGATTTGATTAAGGAAGTGAATTTCTTATATGACGCTGCAAAAAGTCATACTGAAAAGATTCTTCAAAACTTAGAGAAGGCATAAGTGAATCATCAAGGCTTAATAGTAGGGGTGTTTAAAGAACATTTTTCGATAGTAGAAATTAGTACTTATAGCATAAAATAAACTAGAAATTGGAATGGAACATCTTTCAAGGCATGCAAAAATTTTATTATTTGAATAGTATTTAAGAACAATGGCGAAGAATGGCAAAAACCAATACAATTTTGGACAATGGAGTGCCTAATTTATCAAAAATGTCATCAGATTTGTGTTTATTAATAAATGTCTTCATCTAAACTCTTCAATTTTCCAAGCTGCGTGTCAGTTTTATAATTCCTTTAATTCACCTCTTCGTCATCCAATTCCAATTGACCGAGTATTTGAGCTTGCATGCTATTTACCCCCAACTCTCCTTCTCCAGATGCCCTCAAGCTTTCTTTTCCCTCTTCAACCTTAGTCTCCTGTCCAAAGTACTCACAGTCACACGCAGGGACAACAAAAGGTGTTTTATCAACGACGAGAGAACTGGAGGAAGAATTTGCAGAGTCCTTAATCACCACAGGCTTGCCCAACAACAGATCATCCACAATAGTCAGAGATGGAGCGGAAGGACAGTCCTTTACCAAATTATTGTTTAGCACGTGTGGGTTAGTGTCCAACTCTTCCAGTTTGTTTGCCTCGTCTTGTTCACCCTCTCCACCCAAAGAGCCTGAAGATTCTTCTTCATCATCTCTTTTGCGTAATCGCAAGCTTAAGCTTGCTCCGGCTCCTTTAATTGCTTCATTAACCAAACCATCTACATCCACTGTGCTTGAAGCAGAAGGTGTTGGCTCAACTTGTTTGAAGAATAACTTGCTCATTGCAGAGCGGCCCAATTGTTCAAACTCTGAAAAAATGAAGAAGATAATGTGAGGGTCCACTTTTGTAACTTTCGAATTTAGAATTTGTAAAAGAACTAGATTGACTGAACTGCATACCTTCTTGACTTAATTTCCCGTCTCCGTCCACATCATATTTATTGATAAGACTTCTTATCGGATCCATCGGCACAGTGATCCCAATCGTGTCATAAACTTCGCATAAATCCGATTCACTCACGTACCCATCCAAATCCTTGTCAAATAAAGTCAGAAGGTATCTCATCCTCTCCTCAATGTTTCGATCAAAGTCAATCGCCAACTGAATTATCAACTTTTTGAACACTCGCTCGTCGATATCTACATAATCAAACAAAATGCCATTTCTAACTTCAGTTAAACTTTGTTTGCGAGTTAACTTTTTTGATTTTGGCCAAAAGATTCTTTTTCGACTTTTATTTTACTGCAAAAAAATCTCATGAAAAAAATTCTGTTCACCACTCACAATCTGTCGATTTCCCATCTCCCAAAGTTTTCTTCAAAAAGTTGTCCAGCTCTTCCTCAGTCGTTTTCTGTTCCCGGAAGTGATTCACTAAAGTGAGGTACTCCTGCTTAGAGACCAACTTTTTCTTCTCTTTATCCAACATGATGAATATGTACTTACAGAGGAAGCCACCCAAATCCGTGAGCTGAAGGTATTCATCGGAAGGCTGAAAAATAAAAAAGGAATAGCAAATAAGGCACTTTTTCAGATGAAAGCTGTACAAAATAGCTTGTGACATTTCACAAATCGCAAAAGGACGACATGTATAAGATGTAAATTGGCGTAAGAAGGATGTCTATAAGAACTTAAATAAAACAAATTTAATAAAATTCGTCTTCAGTTACAAAAAACTAACGGCATTCTTGAATAAACTTGTTTTCCTTCTTCAAGTATTATAAAGTCTGTTCTAATTTGTAAAATTTTACCTCATTAGTCACGCCAAACATGCCGCTAAGACTGGAGCCCATCCTTTTAGATTCTTATTTTGAACTATTCAAAAAAGGTAAAATTTTGATGAGGACAAAGAAACGAAAAATTTGTTAGTATTTAACTTATCGGCTATAAAAATCGGTTTTTTTCGTAGGTTAAAAGCCGAATGTTTATAACTCACAGGATCAAAAATTGATCAAAATGCAGACATGGAATATTGTGAGTAGGGGAGTTTGGTATAAATAGACTTTGTCTGTCTTGCCTAATCAACTTTCTTCGACTCAATTAATTTGAATGCATAATAATTCAGAAAACATTTTTTCCAGCTTAAATTTCCATGGATTTTTATTCAAGGACTAGCTGTTAGCCCGATTCTGTCGCATCGGGGTTCTAGAATGTATGGTTCTGACGAAATACGACTGAAAAACTATAATTTTTCAAAAACATTTTACATCCCAAAAATTTGTGCTGTTCCATATGCAAATGTGTGAGTCTGCTGTGAAATGGCTAGCTAAAAGCATCAGGATTGATCTAAAATAAATTAGTTTTAAAAGAAGCGCATCATATTTTAATGCTGTGGAAAATCTATGCGGTTCAATATGACAATAGGCAAATCGGGAGTTCAATGTTTACTATGTAATCTGACTTAATCTAGACTAACTTGTTTTAAAAACAACCGGAACAAAATTCCGCAAAAATGTGTACGGTTCCATACGCAAATGTGCAAGGCAGCTAAGAAACGCATACTAAAAGCATTAGGTTTGATCTTATGTCACATTTAAAAACAACCGCAAAGTTGTTCCGTGACAGAATGACAAACAGAGCAACAGACAGACAAATATACGGCCTTAAAAATTAAGTCAGCTTGCGTTGTAGACTAACACAGTAGTATTTATTCAGTTCAAACAAATTCCCTCTAAAAATTAAATGACCAATAATGTTAAGTTTGGCCTACGTCCTCCTATTCTTCCCTAAATTAAAAAGAAAGTGTAATAGTTTTAAAACTAAAATTTAAAGTTTTTGCTTAAGCTGCAGATTTTAAAATGGAGTAAGCTACACCTAAAGTTTTTTTATTTGCTTGAAATCCGTATATTTCAATTTGCAAGTGTTAGTTAGTTAGTTAGTTAGTTAGTTAGTTCTTTTATTGTTGACAGGTTATCAATTAGTGTTACATAATTGGTTTTCATACCCTAACAGTAGAAACAGTATAGCGATAACAAATCATTAAAAATTAGTTACATATACTGCTTAACTAGGTATTCCATTGTAGTTAAATTAACCATTTGACATGTGCCGTGTTGTTATCAGCAAACCAATTAAACATATATTTTTCCCCTGTCTTTTAATAGTAATTCTATACATTTGTTAGTAAAGCTATTTATACTATTTAAATCATCTTTGTCCAATCGTTTACAAAATTTGTTCCACATGTTAATTGTTGACCATTTTAAAGAAGAAGTATACAATTCGCAAAATTTATCAGGTACACAAAATCTGTTGCCATTTACATTGCTACATTTGTACCAGTCATTACAAAGGTCAGAGTCTTTTTGCTTAAATGTAAACTTGAGAAGAGCAAGTGCTCTTCTTTCTTCAAACGTCAAAAGATTTAATTTAACAAGTAGATCATTAATATAATAATTTTCTTTCTTTTTGGAACGATTACGATTTCTTTTTAATTGAGGATAAAAATAATATAGAATGAATCTATTCACTTTCTTTTGTAATGTTGTAAAAAAAGTAGTACTTTGCCCGCCCCATATAATTAGTGCATAGTCTACTAAACTAACAACATAACAAGAAAGAATTGACTTTAATAAATGCGGCGGTATAAATTTTCGATAAGAATACAATCTAGCTAAAGAGAAATTTAGTTTTTTTGTTACATTTTCACCATGATACAGAAAAGACAAGCTACTATCAAGCCACACACCTAAATATTTAAAACGATCCACCAATTCCACTTTTTCACCATTTAAATATAAAGGCTTGATGAAATCTCGCAATTCTTCCATGGACTTTTTATCTTTTGATTTACAAAAAACCATGTGTTTTGTTTTTGACACATTAATTTTTAAACCATTTTCAGTACACCATTTAACAAGTTTATTTAATTCTACCATTAATTTATCAGTACCTTCTGAAAATGAATCACAATTTGTATATATAATTAGGTCATCTGCGTAGCAGATGTAGGGTAAATTAATTACATCTTTTAATTCATTTAAGTAAAGTGAAAAAAACAGTGGCCCAAGGATTGAACCAGGTAGGAACCCCAGTAGAAATATTATAATATTTAGACGAATATTCACCAAGATTAATCCTAAAATTACGATTCGTAAAATAATTGTGAATTGTCCGAATAAGATATGGAGGTACACTGTTTGAAAAATTATTCATTAGTTTATTTAATAACAATGGCTGTGACAATGAATCGAATGCCTGCGAAAAATCTATGAAAACGGCACTTGATTTTCCAGAAGTTTTGTTTAAAAAATCAAATAAACTTTGAGAAACAATTGCATTCGCTGTTTCACAGGATCTTGCTTTTTTAAACCCATGTTGATTAGGATCTAGTAATGGTTCAACCGAACAAAGTAATCTAATATACAAAATTCGTTCAAAAACTTTAACAAGAAACGGAAAACTAAAAATTGCTCTGTACGATGATGCTCTGCATCTACTTTGCTTTCCTTTGTAGAGCGGTGTAACATCGGCTTTTTTAAATAAATCTGGAACTATTCCATTTACAAAGATCAATGAAAATACTATTACTAAAGGAGCAATAAAAATATCTGTAAAATCTTTGAATATTTTTTTGGGAATATTTTCACAAGATTCTTTGCCTTTTTTAACATACTTAATAGCATCTTTAACCTCATCCTCACACACTTCTGATTCATTACTTTGCAATACTTCTGCATGTATTTTATTATAGTTTAATTCATAATCATTTAACAATTTATCAGTTATAGTAAAAGAACTAGAAATATTATTTACGCAAAATTTATTTGCTAGAGTATCACAAATTTCGGATTGAGATTGCATTACTTCACCCCTATCAGTAACTAATTTACAGATTGTTTGATTTGACACTTTTTTATAACAAGTAAGCTCATTCATTACATTCCAAGTACCAATTGAGCTTCTGTTTGCCTGGAACTTATCGATAAAATAATTTCGTTTTGATTTAAACAATTGTTGGTTCACATTTTGCCTGATTGCATTGTATTTTGATTTGAGATCAGCACTGGGGTTTGATTTTAAAGTATTACGCAACTTATTTCTATCTCTACACAAACTTCGCAAATCAGCATTAAACCAGGGTACATTACTTCCTTTTACTAATCTTTTTTTCATAGGAAGATGTTTGTTTATAATATTCATTGAAAGTTGATGAAACACATCAGCATAATTTTTTGTCAAATATTTATTTTTTAAGAAATTCCAATCCACTTGATTATACTTGTTTAAAAATTCCTCCTTATTTAATGATTTGTAGCTTCTAAATTCTATTACTTTTGGAGGTAGTTTAGTTTTCATAGATTTGGCAAATCAACATTCTTCATAGAAGTTACACCCCAAAACTAATTAATCAATTACAAAAATTTAGAAAGAAATATGGATGGATCAAATCGTACATGTCCGTTGTGAATAATATTGATTGCAAAATCCAAGTTAAACTCCGTGATTTTATGGATAAAGTTGTACGTTGCAAACAATCCAGTTCAATGTAAAATAATGTCAACTTTACTTTTGTCAGGATTGTCTCTTCGCGACAACGTTCAATTAGTAAAAGACGCAAAGCCAAGCGAAAACGCTTTTCAACTCTTGTTGCTTTTAATTTCGTCATCACAACATATTCAATTTAAATACACAATACATAAAAAGGGGAATTTCTATCGATTTCCACATACCTACCTTTAGCTCGATATTATTTGTAGATGCTTATGAAAAGTACTTGAGTGTTTTCCCATTTATTCTTTCCTTACCGGCCGGCGGCGTCAGGTGAAAATCGTTGAGACAAGTTAAGCAGAGAAAGAAAAAAAGCTCAGTTCATCTTTCAGCTTGTTTTTTTCTAAAGTAAGCAAACAAAATCAGTGGGGAGAAGGATCATATCACCACGCTCAAATATTGCACGTGTGTTCTCTTTCTCTCACTTTCTCCTTTCCTTTTTCTCCCTCTTCATTTTAGCTAAACTTTTCTTTGCATATTTTAAGGTAAAAGCAGTTCTTGTTATATGCAATATCAACCAGTCATATAATTATCCAACGTGAAGAAAAATCAAGTCATAATTTACCCAAAGGACATTTTATGGCCCGGACAATGCTTCCCCCATTTAGTAAACCCATTACTAGAAAAAATTCTCCCATTCATTCCCTTTTCTCCCTTGTTCGCTCCACATTCTAAACATTTGTCGTTTGCTGTGCCACCACCATAGAGTTGTATCCCGTAACAGCACTACATTATTGCCATGCGATCATCATTATCGTCCATATCACGATGCATAATAATAAAGTTGCTCATCCCCATCATTTTATCATCATTACCATCAACATAATAATCATCATCTTTCCTTCCACTTACTACTATTTCATGCACGACGACATAACTCACGCGCTACCTTTTATTCCATTTTCCTTATGTCTTCCTTTTCTCCAGTAATTTCTTGAAGCAGTCATATATTTATTCATACTCCTTTTCATTCATAATCATTCAATTCAATCAATTTTAGTGGAACGAAGGATATGCATGGCATCATCATCATGGCATAATACCGCCACCGCAACATAATTTTTTTCAAAAATATATTTACTATGTAATTCACCCTATACAAAGGCTATATAAACAATTTTGCTCTCTGCATGAAAGGTTTCTCACAATTCCAACAAATATAAAAACCAACTAACATTTTAAATGGTTTATGTCTTCTGTCCCAGAATCCTCTTCATCTTTATTCTACAGTCTCTCTTTCTAGCAGCTCCTATACTCGTCCTAAACCCATTTCCCCCTTTGAATTGGTTTTCATTTTCCATCTTCACCATTTCTTATTATGTACACAGTGCGGGTGTATGTGAATACGACGCTTTTTTAAGAGATCTATTTGATTCACCCGTATTTAACTGGAAGAAGAGATGTTGGAAGAGTGAAAGTGGAAGAAAAAAATTGCGATCGTTATAAATATCTCTAATGGAGCCATAAAACTTTTTCCCTTCCTTTTCCAATGCCACTCACAACAAGCTCGAGAGTATAGAAACTGTGAAGAAGAAGAAGAAAAGAGAGAAAGTTGCTTGGAATATTTTTTTTCTTCTTCGTAGCGTATTATTAGATGGAACTAAACTAGAGAGAGGAAAAAATAGTTTTTTATTCTTTCTCCCAGCGTTACTCTTTTTTTTCTTCTTCAGCTCTTCCTGTCGTTCCCTGCTTCTTCGTTTGCTTCATCTGCCACTGCTGCTGACGATGATTATGCCATGCATTGCATTTAAGTACTTTTTTCTTACTTTTTTGTGTCAAGCATCGAGAAAAAGAAGGAAAGTAACAAACAACTTTTTCGTTCAATCAAACAGAGTTTATGCCATTTACATGAATCTCTATTACTTCCGTCTGATCTTTACTTTTAGGAAAGAGTTAAGAGTTTTGAAAGAGAGAGAGTTACTCCTATTCTTGGGCCAAATGACGTTCACTACTCGATAGCTTTGTTATTATTATTATGCTGTGTTGCTACCACCACTACTGCCGTATTCATTTTTCCCAACAAAGGAAAGTGTTTTTGAAAAGAGAAAGAATATTTTTGTGTCTTTTTCAGTTTTTGATGAAAATGCAATGTGATTTTTTAAATATGAGAGCCAACTTTTTATATGAAACAGCAACATCATCACGAAAAGAAGAGGTTTGATAAAAAAAAGTACTTCTTTTCTCCTTCAAGCAATATTATTCTGATTTTGGGAAGAAAATCTTCTTTGGCAAAGAGAGCAGAAGAATAATAATGATTTTTACTGCTTTGTGATTTCGATTCTCTGTGGATGCCATTCCCCTCCATTAGGCATCTATACCTTAATAAAAATAATAATTTTTAAATTGATGGGAAGAGTGATCGTATAAAGTACAAAAAGTTTTACTTTGGTTCAATTCCAGCTCATTTTTCCTTCAAAGTAAATAGTAGCAAGTAATAATTTCACCTTTTAAAAAATAATATATTTGAAACAAATGGAGGATTTATGCTTGCAGTCAATTCAACGGAAAGAAATTAAAGTTTACTTTTTGGAAACAATCTGGAAGCTTATATATGACACCATTTGATTTATCGGTTTTGCTAACCTTGCCAAATTTATTGGAAGAGGAGGAAGGAAACAAGAAGAAAGGACAAGAGGATGTAGGAAGAAGTATACATGACATACCTTTCCCGTATTTACTTCCTGTGAACAAGCCCCGGTTTCACAAAAGTTTAAAAGAGCAGAAAATATATAGTGTCGATATTAGAATGAAAATAATGCTCGTGAAAATGTTGCCAAGAAAAACCGGAGAAAGCTTCAGTTTTGCTCTCTTATGCAATGCTGGATACTTCTCAAAATAATAGTTTATGATGATGATGAATGTTTAATAAAATGGCGGAAAATTATATAAAATAAGGAAACACATATGTCAAAGCGTTATTTGTTTTCAGCTTTTTCTTCAGAAAAAGATCAA
This sequence comes from Lepidocyrtus fimetarius, assembly GCA_036507315.1. NCBI lineage: Eukaryota > Metazoa > Arthropoda > Collembola > Entomobryomorpha > Entomobryidae > Lepidocyrtus > Lepidocyrtus fimetarius. The sequence continues at coordinate 17,961 of JAANSO010000806.1, forward strand.
TGCTTTTTTATTTATATTTATAGGTAAGTTATTATCCATTTTTCTGGTTTTTATACAGTTTTTTATATTTTCTTCAACAGAGTTCCAGTGTTGTAGAGATATAGTATATAATATTTATTATCGTTTTATGTTCTTAAAGAGAATTAATTACACCATTTTTAACATCATCATCCCATTTTTAGATAACAATTAAATGTATTTTATTGATTATAAATGAAAGATTTTTAATGAATTTGATTTGTATTCATTTTTTACATCCTTTTTTTCATCACCTCATCATCATCATCATATTGGAAACGAACAACAACATCAAACAAAACTGCAACCCTTTTCAAAATCTTTGATTTCTTTCACTAACGACTTTCCGACTGCAGATACTCTTCTTATGCATACATGTATACTATACTTTCGTTTCTTTCTAGCCTTTGTATTAAAAACTAACTCTACTTTCTATAGCTTTTCCTTGATTTTCGTACTAAATTGATGATCCCGCATATAAGTTTTCAATTCATTAAAACATTTTTTTTCCTATCCTACTATTTTGATTGTATATTTTTGCAACCCTTTTTAATTTGATAGAGAAAGTTTTTAATATCTAATTAAATCCTGTTATTGAACAGCAAACATGAAAACAAACTTTTTTCATATAATCCATCACCAACCAGCATTTTTTATTATCTAGCATATTTGATGGTATTGCTAGCACGGATAAAACGGAAAGGATTTCATCATCATCTTTTTTGACAATTCAACAAACCAAAAACTTAAAATTACGCAAAATATTTTTAGAAACACAAATTTTTAAAAAGTTCCCCAAAAGAAAAATGTGCTTAATCAAACTATTACATTGATATATTTTGTTTTGCATAGATTTACATGCTGAAATTACAAACTAAATTTACTCATAATAAACTGTTGTAAGCCAACAAAAATTAATATTTTCCCACAAAAAAATCCCAATAATAATTATATTTAAGAATAATATTCATATATTTAACAACAATTAACCCAATTTCTTTACCCTATTTAACATTGAATAATAATGAATATTTTACAACAATTGATAAAAATCGCTAATTATTTTATTCCTTTCTTTTTTCATAGCATCATCATCATCCTTTTTATTACACTGGATTATGGATTGTCGTCTCCTCATCAAAAAACAAAAAGGCCACAGTTTGGCTACTCCTGCCTTACTTCATTTTTTAAGCACTTATTGATTTATATTAATCTGAATTACGAAACTAAACAAATGATATGGGTCCTCCTGGCTTATTTATTACTATTATTCTTCTTGATCAAGCAATAAAAACAATCAAAATTTTTCTAAATAAATTGATCTTTTCTGGGCGATAGTGGTGGTGGCGGAAAAAACGCTTATTATGTCTGCTGGCAAAAAAAATTATCAATTGTTTTAGCGGTCTTTCAAAAATTCTAGTTTTTGAATCTAATTAAAATTAATAAACAACGTTCACAAATCATTCACTATTATTATAAAATTACAAGAGGCAATGTTCATTTATCAAGTAGTAGTATTGTATTATATTCGTTATACAGGCTACTGTAAAATCGTCAAATTGTCCTAATGATTAATATGATTATAGATAGCATCTTAATAGCGTTAGTAAAAAGCACAGCGTGACATGGCGTGGATCCATTTATTAATTAGAATTAGACTACTCTCTAATAAAAATTTGGATGTAGAGGGATTTAAAATATTTTTAAAATTCAATTCAACACGCAAGCCAAATACCTTTCGTCACTTATAAAAACCTTTTTCCTTTTCTCCGGGTTCGCAACTCATCTATAAAAACATCAGATCCACCTTCGGTTTGAATCATTCATATACGGGATTAATTTAAAGGTTGGTAAAGTAATAATAACGCTTTCCTACAAATATTTTAAAGCAGTCATCGTTTCACTCTTTGTTGTCGTCGTCAATTAATTATAAATTCCGCTTATTATTTTAGAGACTATAATAAAGTTTTATATTACATATTATAACTATATGCTAATGAACGTCCCTTTTATGATTTAGTATATAGATTTGGCTTCGTTTTCATTTGTCCTTTCAAGCTTAAACTACAATTGTTTGCACATTATCGTTTCTTTATGACCACCATACATTTATTTAGCTATTTCTCTATACAGTTTATATAATTCTTTTTTTATATATTTCTTTATATATTTCATGGTCTCGAAAATATAGTTCTGTAGATTTTCTATTAAACTCTATCGCTGTTCTTTAGAAGAAGTATATTCATCATCCAGTACAAAAGTTACCTAAAGTTATGCCATACATTTTATTATCTACCGACGAATAAACTTACTTTACTTATCGTCACTATTACAATATCTTAACTTAATTGCATCTTTTAGTATTATTTAACTTTATAATGAGCCTAGAAATATATCCTAAAAATAGATTATTTCGAAAGGAGTACGCTTTGTTTCATAAATGACAGTTTAAAAGCAAATTGTAATAGTACCCTTTGTTGCTTTTTTGATTTTTACTTTGTTCAAGTTTTCGAATAAATTTTTTTTACATATTTTTGAAGGCTGCGATTGCCATGTAGCATATACTGATTGATAAAATTGCTTTGAAACTGATTAAAAGAACTAACAAAAGTTTCAAATTTTTATTTCTATTCTCTGGCCATGGAGTGAGGAACAAATTTTGTAACCCTTTTTTATTATGCTTTTAGAATTATTCTCAATAACATTGTCATCGTCTTTTAAAGCATATAGTTTCTCCTTTGCTTTATCTCCAGTAATTATCGCTTTGCAAAAAATTGCAAAACAAATAATTTCTTAGATTCATATATACTTTTAACGTATATACAAAATATCTAGGTTTAATAATAATAACAGTGTAAAGGTCACAAGATATCAAGCTCTCAGAGATCTGTGTATCATTTTATAAATAGTACATATTTTATATATAAACGGAACAAGTTAAATCATCATTTATTTCATAATAATTTACTGTCCATTTATATTTTCAGTTCTTCATCCCCTTTTGCACAACACCTCTCATAATTATTCGTCAAAGAGAACAAAAGGAAATTCGAGAAAACAATATAAAATAGTGATAAATGCTCAAGTCAAGAAAGTTAAAAAGGAGAATATTATTTAGGAGCCGTAGTAAACGTTTATGAGATATAGAAGAGAAAATAATGCAAAGAATATAGAGCTTAATATAGATTATTTGATCATAACGGCCCACTTATTAACAGCTTTGAAATAATTTTTATACTATGTTTCAACTAACTAAATAGTACCTTACTAATAATATGGAAGTAAATGCAGTCGTACAGAGAAGAATTGCAGTTATTTACCACAAAGTAAATAACAAGTAATCAACTAAAAATAAAACCTATTCTTCTCTCAGATATGGAAGTAACGATGTTGAGTTGACTTAATCATCACACAATGATCATTATGATAGTAATGAAGGGATACGTTGAAAGATGTAAGGAAAATAATATTGGAAAAATCTTCCCTTCATTGGTTTCTAATTCCAAAAATTACAACATATATTTTCGACAACTAACGATGATGTAACATTTATCTTTCCCCTTTTGTTTGTAATAATGTGTGTGTGATGATTGGCCCATTTATCTCTAACTAAAAACTCGCTTTTTTATGTGATCCAATCTGCCTTAAAGATAAAGTAAACACAAAATAAAACGCAAATTTTCAAAACATTGACAATTGAATAACAACTAGGAACAAAATTTTAAGAAAAACAAAACAACAACTAAACTTTAATTTAACAACTTAACGATAAAATAAAGACTGAAACAATTAACAATAAACTTTTGGGTTATACTTTTTTTAAAAAAGATATTGCAACATTCAACATTGGTAGCAGCATTATTAATCCAGTCATATAATAACATTGATAGGCTGTATTTATAATGTAATGTAATATGATTTATCTAACAGACATAATAATTTCTTCCTGATTGTGGACCCATATATTTTGTTGCAAACATTTTTTCCCTCACTTTAGTTTGTTTTTATCCCCAGTAAATAATTTTTTAATCTACAGGTTTACATTCTCTGCGGAGATTTTTCATCATAGTTGGAGACAAAGACATTTTGATTATATTTTACTGCTTTTCAAATAAGACAGGCAGATAGATTAATTATTTTTTTGTTGAGATGGTACAATATAATTATTATAAATGATGATGCGTAGAACGAAAACATGGCTTTGTATATATTCAAGTTCGAGGACTCTTATTGACGCTGCTCTCTGAAAAAACAAAAGCAATGTTTCCAATTAATTACTTCTGCAAACATATGGGGTCTCGGGTCATTTTAAACTGTTAATAATTCGCACATTCTACTTACTTGGTCGAGAATTTACCCTGAGTTCTTTGTTTAGTCGTTCGTTGATCTGCAGGCCTCCAGCCGTTACTGCCGGCGCTGAAGCCCGTCCTCCCAGTCCCAGTCGCATTCCACGTCCACGGTAGCGCAGCTAAAAAAGATACAAACATGCATGAAAAACAAGATAAAGGGGAATACTTAAATCTAAAAAATAACTATTTACGACATTTACCTGCTGCCGGTCCCCCTGGGGTCCTGAACGCAGAACTCCAGCCTGCTGCCCCAGCGGCACTGTTCCAACCATCGCTGGTCCCATCAGCCCAGCGCGCGCTAGCGACCCCATTTCCGGTACGACCCCAGGACGAAGGGTCGCCCCACGCCCACGGCCAACCTGTAGCAGTTAAAAAGTCTTCGCAAATTAAATTACGTGTCAAGATATTTATATATATGTAAAGTAGAAAATCATTTTGATTCACTATAAAAAGAAATAATTAAAAAATAGTAACAATGAGCCCCGATAAAGCAGTATGAGCGGAGGTTTTCGTAGCTCATCCTAATA